>VDFB02000017.1:444057892-444304142 GCA_007258455.2 Sequoia sempervirens | reverse complement strand
TCTTGATTATTTGACATCAGCAACGCAACTCTGTCCGCCCAGCTTGGAACAATAATTTGTTCACAATTGGATGCCCAATATGTTACCATAAGGTTTGTAGCCTCAAGAAGAAAAAACTATTGTCCTGTGCCATGTTGAAATAACTAGAGTAACAATTCCAAACTTGGATTAAATGCATGTACAACATAATGAAGGTGGTCATGCTTACATGCATTGTTACTCAGACCATTTCCATATGACTCTAATCTTGGAAAACTATGTAATGCACCATGCTGAGATGCTACCATGAAGCAAATGTGAAAATAATCTAACGGCAGCAGGCAAACACATAAGGTCAGCATGGACAAAAACTGTAATCTACAAATAACTGATATAACAATTGATAGTTTCCCTATCAGAGACAACTAGAAGATTGCAACCTCCTCTCCAAAATATCATCCAGAAAAAGCATGTTCCCTCATCTCTAGTTTTTTTGATACAAATAGTGAGGTAATGTAGACATTGATAAATAATAATTAAGCTAAGGGAGAATCTATAAACATGTTATCAGGTCATCTTAAAAGTGTCTTCTACCCTCTATTGTCATCTTCAGTAGATTCTTATGCCAAAACTCATCTTGCAGTATTTTCAAAAGATTTTATCAGTCTTTATCTTCTTAGTTGCAAAAGCACAAGTCAGGAATCAGCCCATACTCATGCTCAAAGGACTACTGACTGTTAAGTAATCATGTTTCCTATCTAGTCCAAGGACATCTAGAACTATATTAGGTCTTTTGAAGTTCAATGGAGATAAGAAAATCTACACTATTGTTCTGTTAACATGTAGGCAGACCATTTCTAAGAGTCTTTTTCACTTATTTCTGTTAACATCAGCAACGAACTCTCATGCCAACAACTAATTGTGTGCTTCTTCTTTGGAGAAATATTTTGATTATCTATCTTACATTCAAGGATTTGGATTTCCAGTTTATGATGACGCATCCTGTAATGTCTCGCCCTAGTTGGAACAAAATTTCACAATTTCCCAATGTTTGACAATGCAGGCATTTTGTCAAACAGTTACCTTGCTCCCTTTCTGAGTGTGTTTACAATTTGTTTCTCAAAGAGTGATAATTGACTATGCTCAGATCCAAACATGAAGTTCACTAGATATAAAGGTTATAATAATGAAAACTTACAATTCAAATGCAAACCAAAATATCTACGGAAATACAAAGATAGTATAGCTCTTCATAACAGTCAATTACAGGGTTGCAGCAGTGTTACATCCAATTCTTATCATATAATCTGACCTGGATTAAAACCAATTAGTCTGAACTCTGTAGAGATATGACGCCACCATAGATTGATGTTCAGTCTTCATCATAACAGCAAGCCACCAGCAGTGTTGGCTTGGTTCAGGAGCCCCTATACGCCTGTCAATGGACACAAAACTCCTACGCACAGCAGATAGAAGATTATTTCTGCCAATGATCATCCATCCAGCTCAAGGAAAAGGCTCGTGTCCAGCATAGAGGGCAAGTGCTTAAGTAATAGGCATGGAAAGTCCTTTGTTTCGCCTCCAAACGCCCTGATCTCCTTGCCACACACAGCCGCCCAGCTATATCCTTCCCTGGCAACTAGCAATCAAGACACCTATGCAAAGTATTGCCCACACACCAGCAATAATCTGAAATCTCCAAATATTAATCACCCATAATGAGATAGCTACCATTCTTCCTTGGCACCCACATAGTTTATGTTATTTGATCGCAATAACTCAGGAAAGAAACACCACGATCCTAAATGGCTGTAATCAATGATCATCACCTGCGAATTCATATAGGCAAACAACTCTGGAAATACTCCATAAACCTCTATAAACCGCTCTCTAAAATTTATAACCAATATCTACAAATTCCTGATAAATCCTTCAAACCCTAGATTGAAGCTTCTTTGAAATCATTGAACTGCAATGCATAACCCCTGAATGGAGTTATCAGCAAGCAGCCTTGGGAGATCTTTCACTCCTATAGCATACTGTTCCTCATGAAGGTTTTCGTCCTCAAGAAGCCAAGACTTTCCAGTCCAACCAACAATACCTTCTCCAATTTTCTCCAAAACATGAATGTGCAAATGAGCTCACAAAAATGTTTTTTATTTCTCCCTCCAATTCCCATGCCCAAGTTGGCAATTTAAAATTATTTTATTTCCCAATGCCCAAGTTGGCAATTTAAAATTATTTTATTTCCCACCTTATATCTCCCTTAAGTTGGCGTCCATCTTTATATTATAATTTTATTTTTTAAACCCCCTTGTAACGTCTTTTTATCATGTCATTAAAACATATAAATAATGCAATAAGTTAAATATTTAATTTTATTTTATTATTAACGTTATTTAAATTTAATACCCATGACCATGATAAATGTCGGGATAACTTCATGGTGAGAATCCGCCAACTTTCCTAATATGGAAATACTACCAACTGACCAGGATGCTAACCCCCTGTGACTTACTAAAAATAGTATGGACAAAGTGTCCAAATCAAACTCTGAAACGTACACAGCAACAACCCTAGAAACACTAAGTTGGGAAATACCAATTGAGCACAAATGGTTGACTATCTAGTCACAAACGCCCTTAGAGGGCTCCTTAACCAACTTGTTAGTCCACATGGACCAAGTGATGGACTAACCTCAACGACTAATGATGACTGCCTAGGAAAAAGGGGACATTACAGTCCACCCTCCCCAAAGATTGCTTGTCCCCAAGCAATCCTCACCTGAACACCCTGGCTGCTCACCTGAATACCGAAATCCCAAGTAAGCCTATAGAATGCTCTACCAAAACCCCTCTACATCAATTGGATAATGATAAAGCTAAACTCGGCACCTCTATTAGTCACTCTCCAAATATAAAGCAACCTTCCAAGCATCAAAATTCCTAGATCCACAACCAAACTGGAAGTCCGCCATACCACTATACTCAATACCTGTTGACTTCCATTATGCCACTCTGGTAAAATCATTACCACGCCAAGATTTGTGGCGCAATGTCACGACCCCTATTTTAATTAAGTAAAATATAATTTGGTAATATTATTTTGATACATTTAGTATTTAATTCAGTTGAATGATTATATAGTTCATACTTAATGTTTAATTAAATTAATTAGAAGTGAAATAAAAGTGCAATGAAACAAAAAGGAATTAATTATATTAAATGAAAATACCTTGTTATTTAGGAAAATTATTTATTGTGGAAGTAATATTTCGTTATTGTTTATTTGAATAAATATATAAATTGCAAATTAAAAAGGTATTTCTTTATCGTTCACAGAGGATAAATATGTTGCATAAAAAAAATAAAAATCTTATTTTTATTTATTTTCAAGATTCAATTACTAGAAAATTTAGGGGAAATATTTTAAAAAGGGGGAAAAAGCAATAACGGATATACAATAAGCTTTGATAGTTTTTCAATATGGCTCTACAAAAACTATAACTGAAAATGAAGTAGGTTTTGGGAAAAAAAAAAAACAAACACAGTAATTCAAGAATGGTGGAAAGAAGATCTACAGCCAACAAAAACAAGATGCTTATGGACAACTTGTACTGGGGAACATTATCACAGTTGTAAATGAGCAGAAGGTTAGCAATGGAAGTGATCTCTATAGGATTATTGACTGGCAGATAAGTATCATAATCTGATTGCCCATTATTATTAAAATGTTCATTCTCCAAATCTGAAATTATGCTGTAGGTGATGTATACATGTTATTACTGGCAATGAAATTTTAACTTTTATTTATTTATCGATAAATTACCCTTTTAGCCACATTGGAGGCATAACTTTAGCCTCTGCCACAACCGAAATGTATCTTTTCCATCATTTTACCCAAGATTTTTCATCTGGCCTCATACTTTGATGTATGCCATACCCTATATAGCTGCTTGCATGTCATATGTTACTCATTATTATACATTAGCATGTCTTCGGGGGTTCAAACTTGGGTTTTTACTGAAATCGCCTTAATATGTATGATTTCCTCTATCATATTTCTTAATTTGTGTCAATGCCCAGCAGTGCCCTTCCATTCTTATTTTCAGTTATTCCATATCAATTTTCGTGCTTTACCATGAATTAGGGCTGTAGAATGCTGGAATCCACACGCCCAAATGCATTGATTATCTTTGTTAGTGTGAACCGTGTTAACAACATTAGGTAGCCTCGTTCGTAGGTTTGCATTTGTCTCTTGTGAAGTTGCATGGTTGCCTTTAACATATACAGCAGCACCCAACTCAAAGCTTGTGTGGCAGAGCTATATGCAACTGCGTTTAGTGTGTCATCTACTGCTCTGTGGATGTGTTACCTCTCGTCAAGCCATGCGGGTTATCTGATCTGATCGATTAGTTCTGTGAATGAATGCATTTCTCCGAATGCTTGTATTGCTTTAGTGTATTCTCGGATTTGAGACATTGTTATCGAAATTTATCGGTTTTAGAGTTGATTCAGATCAGTAGGAGCAATAAATTGGTGTATCGCTGTGTTAATTCCTGTTGAAGTTAGAGCTTATGCGAATCAGGCATGGCTTACAGCCACGCCCCCTCATTAGGGAGGGCTGCATGTGGGCGCAGCCACCCCCTCCACAGGCCACCCCCTCCACAGGCCGCGGCCTGTGGAGAGGGCACTGCCCCCACAGGCAGCGCACCCCACACCATGTTGCCTTTCCTTATTTATTGAACATTGAACATTTCAATACTTTAACTTTATAGTCTTGTCAATTCTTTTCTGTATTTGAACAGCTATTTGTGTAATTTTTTTGAAGCATTAAAAAAATTCTATGAACTATCTGGCTGTAGATATATATATATATATATATACATATGCAATTCTCTAAACTTGCTGATCAGAACAATCAGGAAAAACTGCTCTAATAGATTTGAAAAAAAAGAATCAAACCAGTTGGCCTTTAGTGATCCTCATTTATGGATTTCTCATTGGATTATATTGCTTTCTTAACATCATATGGAATTCCTTAAGCTGAAGCATGGGAGGAAATTACAACAGTTTTAAATCCATCCTTTTAAGATTTTTTTTTAAAACTAAAATGAAATTTCTTCAGCTGAAAATGTAAAATTTTGTATATCTAATCATATATATAAAAGAAAATGAATACCAATACAAATTGAATGGGAGCAAATGTTAAATTTTGAAAAGAGTAGACATCAAATCTGATTTGGAGTGATCAATATTCTGCCTTAAATTGACATATTACAGTATTAGAATGTTTTGTTTCTGAATATTTGTATATATATATATATACACATACGCGTATTGGTGAATATTTCTTTTAAAACTATAATATATTAGACTAAATCATTTCAATTAGAAATGGAACATTGGCTACCTTCAATACAAGAATACATTTGTTTATAATTGTTTTTTTTTATGTGTTACGTGAATTGGGTGAGTTTTGCTCATTAAAAGTGTACATTTTTGCTTGGAAGTATTTCTTATGAATGTCATGCAAATCTGTTATTTTTAGATTAAACCATTTAATTTGGAAATAGCTTATTGGATACTTGAAAAACAAATAGGAAGATGCACTGTTGCATTTAAATATCTATATCCATTGAAATGTTAGAGGAATGATTAAATCGAGTCAAAAGTGAAATGGAGAAACCAGAAGTAGAATTTATTTCTTGAGAGCTTTTCTTTTATAAATATGGAGTTTGAGATATTTGATAACACTGGATCTAAATATATAGAAGTAACTTGCAACTAACCTGTGCACATTATGTATTGTGAATTGTTTGGGAATTTTGTAAAAGGATAGATAAATGTTGAATCATACCTTACCATATTAGATTTTAGGATCAATAATGACACTCTTCGTATGCATCATGGTTTATCGTGAACGTATGGAGAAACTAGGAATACCCTCATTTAATTGATATTGAGTTTTATTTGCGTAAGAATGTATATTCATATATATATATATATATATATATATATATATATATATATATATATATATATATATATATATATATATTCATTAGCTTATATAGGTATTCTCATACCATAGTATTATTCTCTTATTGTTGAAACCTCTATAAATCAATGAGTTTAGAAGAAAACATTGCTAGGATTACTTTCATGAAGATTTATGATGGCTTTCAACGTGCTTGTGTGATATTTGAGAGGTCATTAGAGGTAGAATGGTCTTGTTTGCAAATGCTTGGGAGTGACTCATGATAGTGTTGGAATTACCTTAATTTCATATGCAAGGATGATGCATTGGTGAAACCTGAAAATGTTGCTTGTGACTTGTAAAGGAGCTTCCTTATGCTCCTTGATATGTGTGATATTCATGATATCCAGAAATATGTAACGAATGGTCATGTCAACGAGACAATATGATCATTGCCCATGAGGCATCTTGTAACCATTGAGATTATGTAGCCAGTAAGACTCTGCCAGTGAGGCATTTTATTAAGCCAGTGAGGCACTTTTTACGAGTGGTTTTTCATCCCTACGAGGGTTTTCCACTCATGAAAATCTTTGTGTTATGCTTTCTTTTTGGATGCATTTATGATCTTGATATTTTCTAAATTTTACTTTAAAATATATGAATTTATAAGTATTGCTGAGAAAATAATTCATATGCAAGTCTACATGACTAAATCCAATGAGGGCTCCACCTTGTTTAAATATATTTTGGTTCATTCATGTATGTGACTCCATTTGAATTTAGTGATAAAGTAAATTAATTAATCCTCTTTTTCTGCATCATTTTATAAATATTTTATTTTATTAACTTAATTTGGAAATTAAGAGATATATTTTGGTAAGTGAGTTTTCCTAACGTTACACACAACACATTATGATCATTGGGGAGTAGCGTACCAATTACACCAATCCTTGGATCCCAAACCATCACACCCACTATAAATGAGGAGCTAGGTGTCTCCGATATCAATTGAAACTCCAATATGTCAAAATTTTGATTCATGTATGTGTGCAACCATCTGGAGAAAACAGAGTAGGAGGCTCGCAGGTTTTGGTTTCATCTTCGGGAGATGTAAGCACATCATGCCAGTGTGGACTATACAATCTCTGATCCAACCCACATTTATGTGGTCATTAAATCATCCGTGTGCAAGCTGAAATCCGGACCACGAAACATCTCATGCTAGAGCATCTCAAAGAAATCCATATCTGCAATCCCATTGCCTAATATGATCCTAGGCAACAAGAAGAAAAGTCTGCTCAACCCAAAACCATAATCCTCAACATATCTCTTCGTGGTGTCATATAGAGTCACAACTACAAATGCAACATCCTCCAATCCTCTTGCTAAAAAGAAAGCAATCCTTTGCAAGAGTTCAACAAACTCATCATCATAACACCACAGGGATCTAACATGCCTCCTCTGAGCTATTCTAATACAACCATGAAGACTTCTGAAAACTCTTACTGTTCCAACTCCCAGAATGTCTGAATGGTGAACTAAAGCATGCGGAAGTTCATTGTTCTGAACCAACACCGAGAGTAAAACATCAAAGTTTACAACACAAACCTTCATAAGATGAACTGTAAGAGTTTGGAAGGTTTGAAGAAACAAATAATCAGTGTTGTTCAAAACTAGAATCAGCAAAGTACAATCTGAGTTCAGCACTCTACATAAGGGATAACAGCAGCACCAAAGGAATTCCCGAGTATAAGCATGTGAGATAAGCAATGTGTTGCACAAAAACAACTTGAAAATGGCTGGGAAACTCTTCCAAGCAATTTCCAACTGAAATCCTTTACTTCCTTGGCACGAAATAATGAGCCAACTCTCTTGAATGAGAGCAACCCAAAATGTGAGGTGGCTGACCTGCAACCAAACAGCAAGCTCATGACTAAAAATCTGACCCTTTCTTTGCTAAAGAACTCTCCCAAGAGTAACCATTCATTCATTGCTCCAATCCTTAATTGAAATATCTCTCCAATCCATTTGTAGGTGAACAATTGGAATCACAAAATGGCTGGTAAGGAGAGGAACAACACTATTAATTCTGAAATTTTGATCCTTGTCCCTCCAAGGATCATTCCTACCATTCCCCAAAGACTCCGTCAATCCTCACTGAGGATCCCAAGCATGGATACCCAACCAAGAATGATCTCCAACATACCTAGAAAGACACATCATGACTCTAAGTGCCATCCACAACATGTTGCTCACCATGGACGTTTGTGACTTCTTTGTTAATCACTTGTAACCCATCCACGAAAGCATCAACAACTAAGGGGTATGGAGCAATTGTTTTCTTCAAACCCACCCGCAAAGAAGGATTAGTATTGTTGTGACCTTTTCACACATCACCCCATTTAAAATGGGGACCCCCTAATTTTTGCTCCGTTCCTCGTCTTTTGGCTTTGGTTTTGTCTCTCTCTCTCTCTCTCTCTCTCTCTCTCTCTCTCTTTTCTGTTTTCCTTTCTAGGGATGCGCCCGTCTTTGAGCTTAAACGTGAAATTTTGGCCAAGTTTGAGAATTAGGGTTTTGAATCTTCTGGTTAGTTTGAAGTCAAATTGGGTGAGTGAATTGAAATCTAAGCTTAGCAATACATTCAGCGCGCTTCCTGCAGGGTCCCAGCAAAATTTCATTGAGTTTTGACAACTTACTATTTTTAGTAAGTACCTGATTTCGGACATTTTCTCAGCACTTTTGAAATTCTAATCATTTCATTGCATCCAGGACACTTTAAACTACTTGCCAGCAAATTTTGAGCCAGATCTGACAACTTTCTATTTTTAGCAAGTATCAACTTCAGGAGCCAATTTTAGGGTTTGCATGCGAAGTTTTTCGATGCATGTCTGGAGATTCTTTATGGGTTTTTCAAAACCTTCGCGATGGTATAACATGCAAGATGAGATGATAACTTTCAACAGTCTTCACTTCGGAGGCTATTTTTAGGGTTTGCATGTTGGAATCGTCGACGCATGTCTGGATATTCTATGTGGATTTTCCGAAAGCTTCGCAGTGGTGTAACATGCAAATCAGGATCAGGACCTTTTTCAAGAGTTGTCTTCAGAGGCTATTTTTAGGGTTTGCATGCAGGATTTTTCAGTGCATGTCGGCATATTCATCATGGGTTTTTCAAGAGCTACGCATTGATGTAACATGCAAGCAAAGTTGGTCATTTTTCAGGAACTTACTATTTTTAGCCAGTGCCCGCATGCAGTCCAGCTTGCTGGGTTTTTCTAGGTTTTGTGAGATCTCTTAGGCGGTATAACATGCAAACACATCCGGCAGTCAGAAGATCACTTTTTCAGACACTAACTATTTTTAGCAAGATCACTTCGGCAACTGCCCAACACTTCATCGTCACAAACGGACCGACATGCAATAGAAACGAGGTCAAACAGAGAACATTTGAGCAACATGCAAGTCAAACTAGGGTTTCCAACTTCTGGACCTAAAATGAGGGGTCAAACACCAAAATATCTGAAAACTGAAGTATCCCATTGTGATCAGTATCTTTCAAGGATTCCACTGGTTAAATTTGAAGGCAATCTGAGCACTTACTATTTATAGTAAGGCACCCCAGAAACAGGGTATAAATAGAAAGTCAGTAGCAGGCGCCAGTGTGAACAGGCAAGTCAACCCATGAGGATCATGTCAGTCAGATTTCAAGTTAAACGGAGTTGTGGAAGTCCTGAAATCAAGCAGTTACTATAAATAGTAAATCACCTCCAGAAACAGGCTATAAATAGCAGGACGACACAAGATGGCAATGTGAACGGATCAATTAGGTCATGAGGATCCTGTGGTTAAAATTCCAAATCAATCCAAGCTTCAGAAGAGTGAAAACCAGGGTACTTACTAAATATAGTAAACAAGGGTGAGCAAGCTAAAAAATGTCTAAGTCTGAGAAAATTCCTTCACCCCCTATGAAATGCACCCTCATCTCAAGGAAAGGTGCTTGAAAATTTTCTAAGGCATTGCCAGTTCCTCCTCACACCCTCAAATGCACCCATGACTAAAGAAAGATGGATGGGAGAAAATTTATCTAAGGTGTTCAAAATTCCTCCTAGACCTCTCATATGGACCCATGCTCATGGAGATGATGAAATTTTTCTAAGTATTTAAACCTCTCCTCCCCTAGAGAAATACGCCTAAGCTTGAGAGAAGGTGATAAAATTTACTAAGGCATGGATAAATTGGCAAGGAGTCGGAATGCGCCAACTTCATGAAGTTGAAGAAAATTTTCCAAGGCAAAGCTAAAAAAATACGCCCAGAGATGAATTAAGATTAATTTTGATGGCAAAATATTTTCCTAAGGTATAAAATTCAAAAATTAAATGAACCCCTTCGTTTGTAGACCCATGAATTTGATGCTTTCTGAAGGAAATTTTCCTCTGGGTACTGGATATCTTCGACAAGGAATTGATTTTAAAACCTTCCACACCTTGCCAAGGATTTTAAGATGAAGATTTTTTATGGGCGCTTGAATAATGAAATTTCCTAAGGAGAATTAAAAAATTTCCTAAGGCAAAGAAATAAATATTTTTAAAAATAAAATTGCCTTGACTAGTAAAATTGAAGTTGATTGCCTAGATGATTTTTATCAGATTTTTCATGAAAATAATCTTCTCGAGCCAAAGACGGATAAAATCAAAGTGTCAATACCTCAACTGGTGAAATGAATTTCTTAAGGGGGTGTAGTTGAAGTCAATATTTTCAAAAGGTGATTTAAAAAAATGCTAGTGAAGTACGCCTATACCATGACTAGTGAATCTTTTTGAAATTCTAGAAGGTCAAAATATTCTAGATGCCAGATGCCAAGTATTACAGCTGCCTGAGGAGGGAAGTTCGAATTCCTGCAATGGAGTAGTGGAAATTTAATAACTCAGCTAAAATTAGCTTCCTTCTAGAATTCGACTTGGCTATATGAGCTGTGAAGTTTTGTTATTTTCTCCATCAGCTAGCAAGTTCGATTTGAGCTCTGAAGTGAAAGAGGATTGCAGTGTGAGGAAAGTTGAGGGTGAAGAAATTCGAACTTGGGCTCTTAGTGTTGAGAGAAATTTGAAGTGAGAAGTTGCTGAAGCTAAGTTGGCTGAAATTTCTCTGAAGTGCTGAAGTTGTATTGCTGCAAGTAAATTTTCTGAGTGTTGAAAGTTCGAAGTTGCTGCAGGAGATGTTGAGGTTTGAAGTTGAAATCCAATGCTAAAGCTTCTCATTTTCGAAAGTCTGTTGGCAGCCCCGATGTGATTTTATTTTTCTAAGTTAAATTTCTAATGACTATCTTTTGTTTTTGCAGAATGGCTGAAGTAAGAGCGACTAGCAGGGAAAATAATGCTGAATCCAGCAACGCAAATGCGTCCAAACAAGTTGTGATCAAAAAGATGAGCAAGTCTTTCCTGTTGGAGTCGAAGTTCTCTTCAAGGTTAGGGAAGTTGGCTGACACGAACTTGGGCTCTTTCAACATGGAAGCTTTCAAAAGTCGAATGATGGGAGTTGGAGGCCATCGTCCATCAATCACTTCACATAATATTGTCAGAAGTGGACTTTATGCAGCTGCTGGTTTTCCACCAGCAATTCAGTGTCCGGAGTTGATCATGGAGTGTGCTAACTATTACAACCCAGAGCAAAGGTCTATTGTCTCACCTGATGGCAGATTGTTTGTCAACCTCACGCCTGCAGCTATTGGCGAAGCATTTGGAATTCCCTCACATGAGAAGATGATCTACAAAACGAGAGAACATGCTGAACGTATGTATGCCTCTATATTTGACAGATGTGTTGATATGATAAACTCTCATTGGATGAACAAGCCCAAGCCCACTCGCACGAAGTTGCCAAAGTAGATAATCTCAGATGATTTGAAGCAGAAATACTGTGATTTGATCATGATGCTCAACAGAGTTGGAGGATGCCCCCAGGCGTTCATCTTTGAACCTTGGATGTTTTATTACATCAATCTTGTGATGGAAGGCAAGGAGTTTATTAATTGGGCAGTAATGATTAGTGATAATTTGCATGAGCAACTCTAGAGTTTGAGGAGAAAGAAGACATTTTACATGGGCTCGTACATTATCTACATGTTGGCTTGTATGACGAAGTACAGAGGAATATCATACAAGGAGCCTATTGGATGTGGCTCTCAGCAGTTCAAGATTCATGAGGCTTGTCTGCAGCTGCACTTGACGAGCACATCTCATTATAAGAGAGTCAATGACACCTTCACCATGCACATAACGAGATCACTTTAGCAAAGAGCTCATCACAGGATATGAAGGGAGGCTCAGGCGCTGATAGAAAGGTACAGATGTTGGTTTATCCAATTTCCAAAATTTACTTATATTAGGCTGCAAGGGTTCTCTTCATATCCATATAGGTTGCCCAAATACCCTACGAACAGGATATTGATGTTAGAAATATCTAGGCAACTCATTGCCTATGATAAGATTCAGAAGAAAAAGAAGAAGGGAAGACTTGACTTCCCAATCGTCATGGGAAATTCAGATGAAGTATGTCCTTCACTGCAGGCAGCCAAGGAAGCTGAAAATGAACTTCAGTTTTCCTATCTTTCTTACCACACTAGCAGGCAGTATTATGATCCTCACAAGAATATCAAATGGATACTGTCATAGGAGTTTAGACATAAGGAAAATATTGAGGATTTCTGGGCTAGTGCATTGGATGAGGCTAAGGTAAGAAAAAGGATGTTTTCAAGATTACCTTTGAGCATGATTAGGGAGTGTGAGATTATTCCAATGTTGAACCAGGTAGATGAGGATATGAATGTTCTTCATCCAGATTATGAGACAGTAAGGGATACACCTCTCCCACTTCCAGATTGATCGGAGTCGGAGATTGCGGATTTGGATACACTTGGCATACCAGTCCTGACATTCACCAGAGGATGGGTTTAGAGGCATGTGAATAGGCTTAAGAGCAGGTCAATTCCTCTTACTTACAACTTGATGGGAGATCATAGGTCGCCAACTGCTACAAAGAAGAAACAGGTTGCTCGAGCTCCAGAGTCACGAAGGAAAGAGCTGGTCCAACCAGAGCCTCCGAGAATCGAGGTGGTATTACCTACAACATTGGAGACACGTTCTCCAAGTGTACAAGAGGTTTCATTGTTTGCTGATCAGAGGAATATATTGAATAAGGAACAGGAATTACAGGAGGCAAATCAGCCACCTCGAAGGGAGTCTATTGGCCAGAATATCAACACACCTATCAGGAATAACCAGCAGGAAGAAGATGAAGAAAGGGCCACTGATACAAGCTTCCAGCACGAGCTTGAGGCGGCATTAGAGGATGACACGATTACAGGACAAGAAGCCCAAGGTTCAGGAAATACTCAACCCGTTGAGGTTGATGAGCCTCACCAGGATGAAGTTAGAGAAGAGGTTTGTGAAGAAGAAGCAAGGAATGAGCAACCATTTGTTATTTTCGACCTATAGCAGGTAGTGCCAGATTGGCTCAGAGATAGGATGAGGAGGAGCCTCGTTGAAGAAACTGATCCAGCAGTTGAGATGGAGGAATTCCTTAGTAGGATTAGTGTGCCTCCGACAAAGAAGAGAGCTAGGAAGTTTTCAAAGATTTCAACAGATGAGGATGGCTCTCACACCCTTCACGTGGTTGTGCCTAGAGTTGAGTGTGATCGAGATGATGTTTCGGAAAATTATGTGATCACCACCATGGAGTTAGGTCGCCTCACGGGAGCACAAATAATTGAGGAGTGTGATAACTCCCACCAGGCACTCAAGGACAGATTGCTCCGGACTAAGGGAAAATATAAGAAATTGAAGAGGGATCACAAGATGTTGATTGGTTACGTACAGCATTTGTCTCGTCCTTGTGGGCAAGAAAATCCGGCGATTGAGCTTTCAGCTGAGTTTCCAAGAGTGTTTCAGCGGCTTGGAAGACTTGAGGAAGATGGCACAGGGGGCGGATAAGTGGGTTCCTAGCATTCATACTAAGACAGAAAAGTTTATGGAGGAACTTGCTCATTCTTATCAACAGGCTTCTGGCATTATGGCACGGATGGATGCAGTTGATCAGGCTTGGGGCGATGCTCATATCTATCAAAATAGGGTTGTTCAGTGTTTAGAGGCTTTGATGCATACTCCCTTACAGACTTTGGTTGAGGGAGGCGTGATACAGGAGGGTGATAGATATGACTTCACCGGCTGGTATTCCTCAGTTATCACAGGCCAAGGATTCTTTGATGCAGCACAAGCAGATTCGGCCAGGGTCAGAAAGGCCATGACGAACATTCTTGATGGAGTCCTGAACACATTGGAGGCTATCTTTGCTAGGAGGCTGACTTCTGAGGAGGTAACTGTTGATGGTTTGAAGAGTAGGCTGCCACCTTTCTTTTCAGAGGTGAAGACTTTTGTTCAAGATGACTTTGAGAACACCTCAACTTTCTCCAGCATCATCCAGAACACTCAGGATGCTTTAGTTTCTTGGAGAAAGTCTTGCACTTGACATGGGCAGGCAGTTACAGTGTTGGAGTTTCAGCTTGATCATATTCCGCCTATCTCAGTTCAGGAGATTGAAGTTGTGCTGGCTAGATTCATTGATTTTGCAGCCAAGAAGGAGAATGGAAACGCCTTTCTAGATGATGACCTTCTGGATGATTGATAGTGGGCATTGATTGCCTTTACTATTATGGGAGTGAGTGGGAATCCTTTGAATCATTTATTGTACCACTCCTCCTGGTGGTGGTTTTTAGGGTGAATCTTGTTTAGGGCTGAGGTGGCACAATCTGGGCCATCCAGCCGATTGTAATCTGAACCGTCCATTGGACTGGACCATCTATAAAAGGGGCATCCCCCCTCATTTGTATATCATTAGAGATTAAGATCAGAGAATAGAACAGAGAGATTGATAGTATAGTTGTGATAGCTTAGCATTAGTTTGTTAGCATAGCTTGAAGAGGAAGGAAAGCTTTCTCATTGAATGCTTTGTAAAAGGTTGTTGTGAACACTTTCTCAATAAAAAGAGTTTTCATTGATGATGTTTGCATCCTTTGTTGTGAGTAGCTAGCAAGGATTTTTCATCCTTCCGAATCACTTAGCATTTTTAAAGTAGCATGAAGTAGAGCAATTTTCATTTTCATGCAAGTAGTTAGTTGTGGATTGTGGTGTTTGATCAAGGCAGCTTCGTCTAATCCATACCACTAGCAGCTTGTTGACGGCAAGTTTTCCTTGTGTGGTCGACTGGAACACTTTATAAGCTTAACTTCGGTTACGATTCACGTCTTGGCATGCATCATCGTGATGGTGTCTTTATGCTGAATTGTGACTTGAACACTCCTTGCTACCCCCTTGAAGATTGCACCGACTTTGTAGAGGTTGTCCAACGCAAGGCGAAGCAAAGTCTGGTTGAAGTCTACTGAAATTCATCCCACGTTCCACTTTAGAATAGAACTTAGATCTTGTAAACCCTGCACTCATTTAAATTCAGTACATTTCTGGTTAGTTTTAGGAAATTCGTACCTTATTGCCAAATCATTCGCATCACATGAAAATCCTCTTTTTCATTAATCTACTGTCAGCTGCTAACTTCTGAACAATTGTGTAAGTCCCTGTTGATGTGTTTTTCGTGACCGCACCAACGCAGAATAAAGTCGCCAACGGCTACCCTATCCTCTCTTGATCAAAGTATTTCGCATGCTAAGATTGCAAGAAAGTTCATGCATTCAACTCCAAGGTTCTTTTAATGCGAATAGGCTCAGTTGGCTCAATGTGATTTGCTGGTATTTCAAGGGGACTTACGGAATTGTTCGGCAGCGGAGAAAGGAATTCAAATGCTCGAAAGATTTGTCTATGAAGCGCGGGTTTCCTATTCTAACCAGAAAGTACTGAATTGAAATGGTTTGAAGGGTTTAGAGATTCTAAATCTATTCTACGTGTGACTTATGGAGCTCAACTTCAGCAAACTTCAACCAAACTTCGCTTTGCCTCGCATCGGATAGCTTCCACGGAGTCGGTGCAATCTTCAAGGGAGATGACTAAAGATTTTCAAACCATCACTTGACATGAAGATACCATCACAACGACGCATACCCCCATTCAAACTGTGATTGAAGTTAGGCCCAAACGTTACCAGTTGACCACACAAGGCGTATTCACCATCAGCAAATACACTAGTGGTATGGATAGACGAAGTTGCTTAGATCAAACACCACATTTCACAGCTAACATCTACTTGCATGGAATGAAAATTATACTACTTTGAGCTACCATTTCAATCCGAAGGACGAAGAAACCTTGCTAGCTACTCACAACAAAGACGAAATTCACCATCAATGAAAAACTCTTTTATTGAGAGAGTGTTCACAACAATTTCTTACAAAGTTTTCAAAGGGAAAACTTTCCCTCTTTTTCAAACTACACTATCAATCTATACTAAGTTACTCCTAAGCTATCACCTAGTTGTCTCTCTATTCCGACTTCTACTCTAATTCTACTGTCTACTGAGTTACAAATGAGGGGGACTCCCCCTTTTATAGTTTGCCAAGTCCAACGGACGGCTTAGATTACAATCAGCTGGTGGCTAGGATCGTGCCACCTCAGCCCTAAACAAGATTTGCCCTAAAAACCGCCACAAAGGAGAGTGGGATAATAAATGAGCCATAATGTCCATTATTCCTTCTAGAAGATTCCATTTGTAGACGCGTTCACACCGTCCTTGATCTTCTTTCTTGACGTTGTTTCTTCAACTTCTTTGTCACTTGAGCTAACACTTAGCCAATTTCTTGCAACTTTTTCTTCCTTCATGTGAAACTCATCTTCATCGTGCTTCCACTTCAAGTCATCGTGCTCTGGCTTCAACATTTCTCCTGCAAAACAAGCGAGGAGAAGAGTATTAGAACACTTCATAATATAAATTCAACTTACCTGATTTTTACGCTCTAATTTCCAAGCGTTCATCGTCTTCGATAGCCAACTTTGCTTTCAAATTCTTCATACCTTAGCCAATTTTCCAACCCATCTTACATTCTACCTGGCGCACTTCACTCTGATATTTCATCCAACTCAGACTCGAGAAGAAATTCTTTCATCAGGAATTTGATCAAAAATCATCTAGGCGATCATTTTCAGATTCATTGTCTGGAGGATTTTACCTTGAAAACACATTTTCTTCACACTTGCCTTAGAAAATTTTAAAAATTTCCCTT
Source organism: Sequoia sempervirens (assembly GCA_007258455.2). Taxonomy (NCBI): domain Eukaryota; kingdom Viridiplantae; phylum Streptophyta; class Pinopsida; order Cupressales; family Cupressaceae; genus Sequoia; species Sequoia sempervirens. The sequence goes on along the minus strand of VDFB02000017.1, from coordinate 444,286,966 downwards.
AGGAAATTCATCAACCTGGTGCCCATTTAAAATTTTCACCCTGGAGGCCGAAGCGAAGCATGGAAGACCTTAAAATCAACTCCTCATCGATAATCTTCAATACCCAGAAGAAAATTTTCTCTGAAACGCGACGAATCCATGGGTACCCAACGAACGGGTTCATTTGATTTTTAAATTTTGAACCTTAGAAAATTATTTCCCTGTGAAATTTAAATCCGTTCTTCACATCTGTGAACATCTTGAGTTGTTATGACTTGAGAAATTTTTTATCAATCCATCCTACAACGCTAGCATCCTGACTTCATCACTGGCAACTCCACTCGGACTTCAGGAAAACTCACCATCTCACCAGACTTGAGCGTTCCTTTAAGGGAGAAAATACTTCACGCCTTAGAAATTTTTATTTTTTTGAATCACTTGGCATTTTTGAAAAATTTTCCCTTAGAAAATTTTCATTTATCTATCATCTTGCCTGTGGTGAGGAATTCTTTATCAACTCACTTAAAAAAAATTCTCTTTTAAATGCCTTGGGCGCATTTTATATCTCATGAGGGATATATTTCTTTTTTAAATTCCAACGCCTTCACTTGTCAACTCCTATTCACCTTACCTCAGGCGCCTTTCACACTTGCAAGAAGACTTAGCTTCCAACGCCTTAGTAATTTTTTTATTTTTCACCACCACACTTACTCTTTACTTGGCGCATATCTCATAGGCAAGAGAATGGGCGCATATTGCATGTAGAGGAGGATGAAACTTCGAATGCCACCTTTGACTCTTCTTTGACTCCTCTTCTTACTTCCTAGCATGGGCGCATTTCATATGTGCTGAAGGATAAACTTCCAACGCCCAACATGTGACCTTTGAGCTCCCTTATTTTGTCCTTACATGCCCTCATTTGGGCGCATTTGAGCATAGGAGGAGGATAAAGTTTTATACTTAGAAATTTTTTGCTATTAACCCTCTTCCCTGGGCGCATTTCACTATGTGTGTAGGATGAAATGTTTGCCTTTGAATTTTTTTTCTTGTCTCATGCTAGAGTGAGCGCATTTCACCAAGGCAGGAGGATGAAATCAACACTTAGGCGTTTTTCATGACTTCTAGCTGAGATGGGCGCATTTTCAGGTAGCAGGAGGATTTTCTCGGACTTAGCCATTTTTCTTGTCTTTCGTCAGCTTCTCTGTGCCTTGCTATTTATAGTAAGTCTCTTGATTTTCAAATCTCGGAAGCTCGGAATGATTTGAAATTTTGAACACTGGATCCTCACGACCTTGTTGGCCTGTTGACACGGCTATTTTTAGCCCATTTCGGAAGGTGATTTGCTATAAATAGTAACCGCTTGCTTCTGATAGCTCCACTGCTTCGATTGACTTGAAACTTGAATGGCGCCCCTCACCACGACTGACTGTGATGTCGCGCATGCTGACTTGCTATTTTAGCCTGTTTCCAAAACGACTTACTATAAATAGTAAGTGTCTCCTTTGACACCGACAGCTGAAGAATGCCGACGCGGTGGTTTACAAGTTTCGAAAATTTTGACTTTTGACTCCTCTTTTTGGGTCCAAGTCGGAAACCCTAATTCGCTCTGCATGCACAAATGATATCTGTTTCTCTTCGTTCTGTGGAGCGCTGACTCGTGATTTTGAACTGGCTGGGAGCGGGTAGGGCGCACCTGCTAAAAATAGCAAGTTCCTTGGCGAGTATCTTCGTTTGCATGTCACACCATCGCGAAGCTCTCGGAAAACCCATCGGAATCATCGACATGCAAAGAAACCCTGACAAACCCTAAAAATAGCCTCCGAAGGTGAATTGAAAGTGATCGCCTCGTTTTGCATGTTATATCATCGCGAAGGTCTCGAAAACCCAGAAGGAATATGCCAACATGCAAAGACAAACTCTGCATCTGAACCCTGAAATTTGTCCCAGAAGCTGGACTGCTAAAAATAGAAAGTTGTCTGTTTTTGCTCAAATTTTGCATACGAGTAGCCTGATGCACTCTGAATGTTGTGTGACTGTCGGAGTCTCAAAAATGCTGACGAACTGTCCTGAAATGCACACTTACTAAAAATAGTAAGTACCTCAGAATCAGATGAAAATCTGCTGAGAGCCTGCTGGAAGCACACTGACAACAACGTTAGCCTCAGATTTCAATTTACTCACCCTATTCGACCTCGGACTGACCAGGAAAGATGAAACCCTAATTTTCAGACTTGGTCAATTTCATGCTTTAGCTCACTGACGGGTGCAACCCCAGAAAGACAGACAGTAGAAAAGAGAGACAACGACAAACAAACGAAAAGCAATGCCAAAATTATGGGGGTCCCCATTTGCAATGGGGCGATGTGTGAAAAAGGTCACAACAGTCCCCTCATGAAAACAGCATATCACAACGAACCAATTGAGTGTATTCCATTGCATTGAAGGAACCTTGGAGTTGAACGTACGATCTCTCTCTCAATCTTAGCGTACGGAATACTTTGATCAAGAGAGAATGGAGTTGTCGTTGGTGACTTTATTCTGCTGATTGGTGCGGTCACAAAAATCACATCAACAAGTATAAGATAAAACATCCATCAATCCAAGGGATGGATTGTCAAACATGTAGATGTCATGTTTAGGTCCCTCCTTTAGAGTTTCATAAGCAACAAGCTTGATACCTCCTTTCCTTGCTACTGTAATGACATTTCTAGCAGCTACAAAACCACATTCTAAGAACTTCTTGTTGATGTGTTTTTCGTGACCGCACCAACGCAGAATAAAGTTGCCAATGGCTTCCCTATTCTCTCTTGATCAAAGTATTCCGCACGCTAAGATTGCCAGAAAGTTCGTGCGTTCAACCCCAAGGTTCCTTAAGTGCGAATAGGCTCAGTTTGGCTTGATGTGATTTGCTGGTATTTCAAGGGGACTTACAGAATTGTTCGGCAGTGGAGAAAGGGATTCAAATGCTCGAAAGATTTATCTATGAAGTGCGGGTTTCCTATTCTAACCAGAAAGTACTGAATTGAAAAGGGTGTAGGGCCTAAGAAGTTTATGTTCTATTCTAAATGCAGGATATGTGGAGCTTCACTTCAATAGACTTCAACCGGATTTCACCTAGCCTCCGTCGGACAGCCTCAGCAAAATCGGTGCAATCTTCAAGGGAAATAGCAAAAGATGTTCAAATTATGACTTAACATGCATACACCATCACAACGACGCATATAAGCATATAAATCACAACCGAAGTTAAACACAAGATAATGTCCAGTTGACCACGCAAGGCGACTTATCATCAACAAGCCGCTAGTGGTATGGAATAAAACGAAGCTATCTCAATAAAACACCACACACCGAAGTAAGCTACTTGCATGAACTAAGCTACTTGGATACGAAAGGAAGAAGAAACCTTGCTAGCATTTCATGACAAGACGAATTCCATCATCAATGAAAAGATCTATTATCATAAAATGTGTTACACAACAATCTCTTCAAAAGTTTTCAAAGGGAAAACTTTCTCTCTTCTCCAAATTATGCAAAATGCTCTACAATACTAAGCTACTTCTAAGTTGTCCCTCTACTCTAATTCTACCTTGATCCTCTCTACTGTCTACTTTCTAATTCTAATGCCTTACAAATGAGGGGGACTCCCCCTTTTATAGATAGCCAAGTCCCAAAAGACGGCTAGGGTTACAATCAATAGAGTGGCCAGAATCGTGCCACCTCAGCCCTAAATAATATTGCCCTAAAAACCACCACAGAGGAGAGTGGGGTAATAAATGCGCCATAATGTCCACCATCATCCTTCTAGAAGATTCCATTTGTAGATGCGTTCACACTATTCCTGATCTTCTTTCTTGGCGTTGTTCTTTGACTTCTTCCACTTGAGGGTCATTTGAGCTAACACTTAGCCAATTTCTTGCAACTTTTTCTTCCTTCAAGATTGAAACTTGTAACTTTTTCTTCCTCCGAAGGTTGTGATATCATCGTGGATCACCTAAATCATCGTGCTCCGACCTCAACATTCCTCCTGCAAAACAAGCAAGGAGAAAAGCATTAGAACACTTCATAATATAAAGTCACCTTACTTACCTGATCTTCACACTCCAACTTTCAAGCGCTCATCGCCAACTTTGTGTTCAAGTTCATGCCTTAGACAAATTTCATCATCCTCGAGGACGCATCATCTTCAACTGCATCTTCAAGAAACTCATTTCACCTGCTGGAGCTCTGGCTCAAGAAAACTATCCTCACGAAGGATTGAAGCAAATTCACCTAGGCAGTTTCTTTCAAATTCATCGTCTGGAGGATTTCACCTTGAAAATACATTTTCTTCACACTTGCCTTAGAAAATTTTCAAATTTCCCTTAGGAAATTCATCAACCTGGCGCCAATCACAAATATCCATCCTGAAGGCCGTAGCAAAGCATGGAAAGCTTTAAAATCAACTCCTCATCAACAATCTTCGATACCCAGAAGAAAATTTTCTCCAGAATGCGTCGAATTCATGGGTACCCAACGAACGGGTTCATTTGATTTTTTTAAATTTTGAACCTTAGAAAATATTCTCCTGTGAAATTTATTCTCATTCTTCGATCCCCTCTGAGAATTTCTTGTTGCTCTGACTTGGAAAATTTTATTCCTGCACTGCCAACATCTTTTGACTTCATCACTGGCAAAATTCACTCTGACCTCGGGAAAATTCACCATCTCACCAGACTTGGGCATATTTTCTAGAGGAGGGGAATACTCCATGCCTTAGAAATTTTTTTTAAATCATCTTGAAAAACTTTGAAAATTTTGCCCTGGAAAATTTTACTAGTTTGCCAATGGGAAAATCATCAACTCCGTCGAAAAAAAAATTTTATTCACGCCTGGCACATTTTATTTCCCACTCCACACTTGCAAGGTAATTTATTTGAAGTCCCAACGCCTTAGAAAAACATTTTATTTTTCATACTCAAGGCGCATAGCACACTTGAGGAAAAGGAATCACGCCTTGGGAAATACTTTCAACACATTGCATTTTCAACACCTAGCAAGTTTGTTTTAACTTCACACTTCACTCCACACTCTAGGTGCATAATACACTTAGCATTTTATCTTCACACCTCACATGCCTTAGAGAAATTCTCTAACTCCTACCACCTTAGGCGCATTTGAGGCTTGAAGAGGAAAAAAATCACGCCTAGCATTAATCACTTATCAACTTTTACTATCTCTTCACATGGCGCACATCACACAGGCAAGAGGATGGAATATTCAACGCCATCTTTGACCTTCTCTTCTTCTTGGCGCATTTGAGAGGTTGAGAGGGATTTTAAATCTTCAACGCCCAACACATGACCTTTGAGCTCCCTTCTTTTGTCTTTACATGCCCTCATTTGGGCGCATTTAGGCATGCATGAAGGATGAAACTCCCAACGCCTTCATGTGACTTTTCAGCTTTCTTCATTTTGTCCTCATGTGGCCCCATTTGGGCGCATTTTGCCAGTGGAGGAGGACGAATTTTTTTCCTTAGAAATTTTTTTAACTCTCATGCTTCAAGGTGGGCGCATTTAGCCTATGGAGGAGGATGAAATATGTTTGACCACCTTTGACTTGTTTTCCTTTTGGGCGCATTTTGCCCTGGGTGGTGGATGAACTTGTATCTTGGAATTTTTTTATGCCTCTTCATCAACTGGGCGCATTTCCCTATGCCTGCTGGACGAGACTCCAGACTTAGACGAATTTTTTTTATCATCGTCGCCAGCTTACGTGCCCTGCTATTTATAGTAAGTTCTCTGAATTTGTGCCTCTGAAGCTCAGATCAACCTGAAATTTTGAACGTAACATCCTCACAATTTTATCAATCTGTCGGCACTGCCACTTTTAGTTACCTTGCTATTTATAGCCTGTTTTTGAAGGTGGCTTACTATAAATAGTAAGCTCTTGTTTCTGATAGCTCCCAAGCTCCGATCGAGTTGAAATTCGAATGAGGCGATCCTCACCACGTGGCCTGCTGGCTGACACTGACGCATGCAGCTGATTTACTATTTTTAGCATGTTTCCAATTTGACTTACTATAAATAGTAAGTGCTCCGTTTGACTTGAAATTTCACCGGCAGATAGCTTGAAGAATGCTGATCGCGATGGTTTACATCGGTTTTCGAAGATTTTGACTTTTGATGCCTATTTTTAGGCTCCGAGCTGGAAACCTAATTTGCATTGCATGCGTATCAAAGATCTCCGTTGCGCCGTTTACGCACCTTTGTGATCAGCGTGAATCAACTGAGGCGGTGCCGGACATACCGCTAAAATAGCAAGTTCCTTACCGAGGTGAGATCTCCGTTTGCATGTCACACCATCATGAAGCTCTCGAAAAACCCATCAGGGAATCACCCGACATGCAAAAGAAACCTCGACATGCAAACCTAAAATAGCCTCGAATTCTCGAAAGTAGTCGTCTCGTATACATCATCGCCAAGGTCTTGAAAAAAGAAGGGAATCCAGACATGAAATCTCTGCATGGGACCAAAATTTGTGCCGGAAGCCAGATTGCTAAAAATAGTAAGTTATCCGTTTTTGCTCAAATTTGGCATGCAAGCAATCTGATATACCCTGAATGCCGTGTGATGATCGGAACCTCAAAATAGCTGATAGATTGCTCTGAATTTCACACTTACTAAACATAGTAAGTACCTGGAATTTGATGAAAACTGGCTGGAAGCCCGCTGGAAGCATACTGACAACACTGTTAGTCTCAATTTTCAATTTATTCACTTTATTCGACATTGGATTGACCGGGAAAAATGAAACCCTAATTTTCAGACTTGGTCAATTTCACGCTTAAATTCACTGACGGGCGCAATCCTCGAAAGGCAGACAGTAGAAAAGAGAGACAACGACAAAACAAACGAAAAACAAAGCCAAAATTAGGGGGTCCCCATTTGCAATGGGGCGATGTGTGAAAAACGTCACAACACTTCTTAAATTCAAAGATGTTGGAGTCACCATGATCCATCATAAGAGGTTCTCCCCTCAAACCATGAATGTCACTATCAACCTCAAGTGTTAGAGTTGTCATAGAAGACAATTTTTTTGTTGTGGGTGATGAGGATTGAGCAAAGCTCAACTCCCAACAAAACTCCTCAACCTGAATTTCTAATTTTTGAAGGGCCATCTAAGTGCTCTTTGTTATCCTTGAATTCAGTGTGCTCAATTTGTGGGATAACCTCTACAAAACTTGTTTGTTTCGTCACCCGCGTACTCTAAGCATGTCAAACGAGGTGAATTGCATTGGTCCTCGTGCATTGTCCCCCATCCTCAAAAAGTCATTATGAGCATTAACCTTTGTTAGTTCGTCGAAATTTGCATTTTAAACCAAGTTGTGAAAATTCAATTTTGGGAGTTAGAAAATTTTCTGTACATATAGGAGCTCTATTTTTCACCGCTCTTTCATATTTCATGCCTTAAGTCATTTTCTGGCACATGTAGAAGCTCTATTTTTCACCACTCTTACATATTTCATGCCTTAGTCATTTTTTGGCACATCTAGGAGCTCTGTTTTTCACCACTCTTACATATTTCATGCCTTAGTCATTTTCTGGCACATGTAGGAGCGAGATTTTTTAGCGCTTCTACATCTCAAACCACAAGTCACATGTAGGAGCTCTGTTTTTTACCGCTCTTACATATTTCATGCAAAAGCTCTATTTTTAACCACTCTTACATATTTCATGCAAAAGCACTGTTTTTCACCACTTTTACATATGACATGTACAAGCTCTGTTTTTCACTACTTTTAGATATTTCACATGCAGACACTCTGCTTTTCACCACTCTTACATATTTCACATACAAAAGCTCTATTTTTCACCGCTCTTACATATTTCACATGCAGAAGCTCTTTTTTTCACCACTTTTACATATGACATGTAAAAGCTCCATTTTTCACCGCTTTTACATGAAACTACCCAAGTCCTTTAATATGCTGAAGCGCTGATTTTTAGCGCCAAGAAGAATTTGAAGATGAAGCTTTCTCAATAGCTTCAATGAACAAAATGATGGATTTCCAACTTATTCTAGATTTGGAAGGCAACGGAAAGCCTCCAATCTCATCGGTGGAATCAATCTCAAGAATTTTGGTCATCTTCAAAGTACACTCCAATGCCAGATAGTGATGAAGTGCAAGTCATCATGAAGTTTTAGTGGGGAAAGATGTTGAAGAAGGCCAAATTTTGCCTTAGATTAGATTTCCCAGTTTTAGCATTTTTCATGCTTTATCTAAATAAGTTTTGACATTTTACATCTTGTTTTGCAAAATGTAATTCAATGTAAAACAAATATATTCACCTACATTTATGCACAACATTTTTTAATAAGTCAACTAGTTAGGTGAGATTTTCCTAGATTCGCTCATCTAATTTTCCTAGATTTACTCTCCTCTCTCATCTATAAATAAGAAAGGACTCTATTGTAATTTTTACCTTTAATCTTTTGCAACGAAGAGCTGCCCATTTTGAAGCAAATACATGAAACTTTGTGTTCATCTTTGTGAATCTGAATCTGATCAATAAAGAAGTAAAGTTGCATACCAGACTTTGTGTTGGAATCAATTAACTTTGTCTTGATCGAATTGGTGGTGATTAGTAACTAAGATTTGAAGGGCTTTGAATAAATCTGTGTAAACTTTGTGTTGCACTCTTTATTTGAATTTGTGATTATGATTGAGTAACTATTGGTGAATTCTCTACAAGACTTTGTGCTTGTATTTGTTCATGTTATTCATGGAATTGTTGTATCTAGAAGACTTTGTGCTTCTAATACGACGCTCGTTACGTATCTCAAGGATCCATTGGAGAAAAGCTACGAAACGACTTTGTGCCTTCGTGAGCTTTTCTTTCTTATTTTATCGTTTATTGTTATCATGTTGGTATCTCTACGCTTTGCTTTGACAAGATAGAGATATTGGAATTACAATTTTGTTTTTAGTTTAAATTTGTATCGAATCAAAACTACCAACCGTGAAGCATTGTAAAACATATTCTTTGAAAAAAAAGAGAAGTATGACTGTGACACACCTCCATCTCTTAATTGTAGTGTACATTTTTGTGAATACTTAATTAGTTTTACTTAGTTTCAGTAAGCAGTAAGAAGGGCGCCTCCCCTTTCTGAGAGAAGAGATTACATCTCTGTTGTACCCAAACCAAATTATTTGCTTCATTAAGGCATTTTGCTTAAAAGAGTCTAAACCTTGTTAAAATGATGTCAAAACACAGTTTTTGGGAAAATCAAGTATGTATTTTGAGTCAGTTTGGTGTCAAGAATATACTAGTGAAATTTGGAAAAATTTGAAAATTAGGGTTTTTGTACCCTTGTTTCACGGCGTGAAACCCTAAAAATTGAAACTTGTCAGAATTGGCTGAAATTAATTTTTATTGGCTTATTTCACATCACAATCACAGTGGTGAAGTCAGTTTCAGTTAAAAGTCAATTTAAGCCTGGTGGGTAGTTTTCACTTTTTCGAGAGAAAAGTTAGGATCTCTGAGATCGTCAATGGCAGTTGGCCAGTATCAGGTGTCAAAATCTAAACCTGAAACTCAAAGCAAAAAATTCTATGATGAAAGATGCTGAAAAAGATGCTTCACGACGGAGGGGATTTTCAAATGGCGAAAAGTGCTAAAAATATTCTAAGTCTGGAAACACTTCACTTTGTAACGTGGGAGACGCTTCCGCAATCAACGTGCAAATCAACTTTACAGTGTCCATAAATGTGAAAGTGGTGAAATACAATCACATACACGTGTTAGTGGCAGCAATGCTTCTGCGTGGTCAACTCACTAGTCAAATTGGTGTTCGCAAGAGTGCGAAATGAAATATCAACCTCAGAGCAAATTTGCACCCCTGTAGCTCAGGGGCGCCCTTCAATTTGAAGGTTCCGTTACAGTGCTTTTTGGTCACTAATACATTCAATCTCTTCATATTTTAGTCAGCTTTCCGGCAAGCTATCAAGCGAGATCATCTGAGTTGCAGAACTCCGGCAATCGAAGGCGGAAGCAGAAGGTACGAGGTTACACATCATGAGGAATGTCAAAATTGTAGTTTTTGCACCCTTGTAGCTCAGGGGCGCCCTTGTTTTAGACCCCTCAGATGATTGAATTAGATGTTTCTATTTCATGGGAATCTCTTCTGATTCAGCCCAGCTCCGCAATGCATCGGTTCACGAGATCATCAGATATGCTGAGTGACTGTGGCAGTGATTCCAGTGAGGACGTAAAATAGAGGGTGGATAAATGTGAAAATGTCAACCTATACCTCTATAGGCCAGGGGCGCCCAATCTTTTGGCCAGCTAGATGGGGTTTTTAGCAATCGTCGTCTTCACGAGACTTGTGCAGAATCTTCCTAGCTATTCAGAGAGTCCAACCATCAACCCTCGGGATTTTTCAAACACCCGTGAGTGAAGGATCAGTGGAGAATGCTGAAGAATAAAAACAAGCAGAAAAATGGTTATGGAAATTACACACTCCCTTGAAAAAGGTGCCCTTCTCCTAGAGGTCTTAGAAGCAGTTTTCTCGCTTCGTCACTTCCAGGAACATCTCTTCTAAGTTGTTGAGGCTTCGCAATGAGATCAACGGTGCGCGCATTGGAGCACTCCAGTTCCTGGTGTCAAGGGTCAAAGTAGAGCATTCATGTTGAAACTTGCAAGTTGCAAATTCATTCTAGAAATGGTAATTGCGCTTTTGCAAGCTAGAGGCGCCCTTGCTTTTGGGTCATTAACTCAACTTTCAGACGCCTTACACACAGTCATTGTTTGCGGAATTCTTCTAGCTACACGATGGATCTATCATTCAGTCGACGGGAGCCTTCGTTCACCGGCAACAGCAGATTGAAGCACAAGATGGAAAAACGGAGAAATGGTTGACTGGAGACTTGTACATCAATTTAATAAAAGGCGACTTTTATTTTGAGGTGTCAAACATGGTTTTTAGCAGTTGCAGCTCCCAGTAGACATTTCATCTTGGGTCTTCTGGCTTCGCGATGGATATCTCAGCTCAGTTCCAACATCAATCAAGCATTCAGAAATCAGAGCTCAACAAAGGCAACAGTGTCTTTTTCAGTGAGCTATAAAGTAGGAAGTTAGCAAAAAATCTCAATTGTTGCTAGGGGACGCATGGAGAGACAAAATTTGGACTTTTCAGAATCAGTAAATTTTTCTAAGCAAACCTAGATGCAAAGATTTTAGTTAACTCATTAAAATAATATTAAATTTTCAGTCTTTGCATGCCAGCTTTAATGGGGCGATTTTGCTCAATATTTTAATATTGACGCCTTCTTGAGACTTAATTTGTAAATTCTCATGTGAAAGTGAGACTGAATATTTTAATATTTTAAATATTCCGAGAATCCGAGTCAGTGACAGTTGAACAAAGTGGGGTCCAATCAAAAGATTTCTTTTGAAATCAGGGTTTTATTCTTGCAGTGGCGCCATTAAGCAAAGAATTTATCTATTTATTCAAGATGGCGTCCTTTTTCTCTCACAGCAAATTGAAGATCAAGCAAATTTTCTCATTTGAGTGAGCGAATTCTTCACCAATCATCATTCGAAGGCACTTCAGATATCATTTTTACAAATTTCCTTGCAAGTACAAGTCCAGATTAATTAGCAAACTTCAGACAAGATGGCGATTTTAGCAAAAGCAGAGCATAAAAACTTCATCTTCTGTCTTAAATTCTTCTTTTCTCGTCTTAGGTTTTCTTCGCTTGTCCAAGATTTGGTGACTTTTGACAAATCTGATCATCTGGGTTGGTTGTGCATGGCTTCCTCTACAAAACCCATGTGTTGGAATTTTTCAAGAAAATTTGCTCCAGAGCTTCAATTCTCGAAGCTTTCATTTTCTCAACTGAAATTCCTTTCAATGGTGGAGTAGAAGTCGATAATTTTCGAATCTGACGTTGTGGATTGTCTTATAATCATCTTCTAGACAAAACCCATATTTCAAATTTTCTCGGAAAAATTGCCCCCCAATACCCCTACTGCCCTTAGTTGCTTTTTTCAGAAAAGCTTTTGCATGTCAAGCTATACTGCGCTTTTTCACAATTCTGACATTGTGGGCTGTCTTAGAATCATTTTTTACACAAAACCCATGTCTCAAAACTTTTGGTGAAAATTTCCCTCCGACAGGGTATTTTTAGCCTCATCATGAGACGTTTTAGCTTTCCGGAGAAAGTTGTCAAAATATAGCCGTGTTTACAGTCAACAGGCGAGTTTTTCAAAATGCAGTTCATGCAGACTGAATTCAAGACCAAATCGGTCTTAATTCATGATTTCATCAAAAAAGCTGACACCGATTTGTATCAAGCGCATCCGGAGGGTTGACAGGCTTAGTCACTCAGGTTCACATGGTTTCATCCCTCGTATAGCTAATTGTCTTCCAAGGCCAGTTTAGAGGGTTGATATCGTCAGAATTTTGTGTGTGCAACAAGTTTGTTTGCATTTCTCACAACTAGAGTGCGCACGGTCAAACTTCGTAGTTTTGTCATGCAACACTCTTACATAGAGAAAAGCGTGAAAAACGTGAGAAGCGTCAGAGACATAAAGCCGCAAAGGAAATAGTGGCCATCACTTTAGTTACAGAGCCGCCAGAATTATCAGTCAATGAAATGCCAATTTAAGTGTGCAGAGATTTCTAGGATTGCTTAAGTTGTTGACAAGCAGTGAATTGACAATTGAGACATGTGACGACCTTTAGATGTTGATGCAGTCAACAACCTCACGAAGGGGTTACTTGCTCAAGATCGCAGCCAGTGAACTCTAGATCCCACCTTTCAGGATAGACATCAGACACAGTGGTTAGCTCAATGCTTCTTTCTGAGTTAACTTGTTGTTCCACCTTTCATGCTATGTCGGTCTTGGAATCATCTATGTACAGTTGGAGTTTTCACTTAGTTTTCATTTCAATAAGGACGTGCATGCTTGCACATGTACATTTAGATTAGTCTTGTTTCAGTTAACTGATGGTAGTTTTCCAGTCGACTATATAGTTTCCTTTATTTAGGGTTTAGCAATAAAATCTTGCATGCTTGCAAGACTGTAGTTGACTCAAGGTGATTTTAGGGTTCCCTACACCTTTTGATGTCTATAAATAAGAGTTTTTGCTCATTTGTAATTAACTTTTGCACAAGATAGTAATATATGTTGTGCCTACCTTGCCTGTAATATTGTTGTTTTGTATCTATTCACAAGCTTTTACTATGATGATGAATTGTTGTTCCACCTTGCCCTCATGTTATTGTTATGGTATTTGCTTATCTTAGTTAAATATAGTGGCTAGTTTGATCGTTTATTGTATGCGTGTTTCGCCAATGCAATTTGCTGTCCTAGTTGGCTACTCTATCTTTTGTTTCTAATAAGCCTATTAAGATAAGCAAATAGATGTGCCACCTTGCCTTCACGTTGTGAATCTGTATCTAAAGCTTATCATTTGATGTGTGTGTTAATAAACCTATTCAGCCAAGCAAATTGTTGCGCCACCTTGCCTTCATGTTGTGAAGTTGTATACAGTTTATCGTATATTTGTTTGTTTCCAATAAACTTCTTCCCAGCCGCGCAAATAGATGTGCCACCTTGCCTTCACGTTGTGAATCTATACCTGAAGTTTATCGTATAGAACATTCCTGCTCCATTTCCTCATGCTCTATTTACTTGAGGAGATTGGATAGATTAAAGCTTTAGTTTAGTTGTAGTTAGTGATCTGCGAAACCAAAAAATCCTTAGCTGCAACATTCGTGGTTTTTCTTAACCTTGTGCCTCTTCCAGGTGAGACAAAAAGATAAGAGTTAGATTACTTTACTTTTTCATGCAAATCAACACTAAAGAGAGAGCTTCCCCTCCTAATTTGAAGAGCACTCATTACGCAGTGTGCATAGCTGTCCATACCAACTCACACTCCAGAGGTGCTAATTGTTACGCCAACAATCTCACACAGCTTTGGTTGAAATTAAGGTTTTGTAATTTGTTAAAAAGGGATTACATAATTTTCACTCAACACTCTTCAAAGAATCCTGGGTAACCTTAAGCTCATCAATAAGCTTATCCACTTCCTCTTGTTTCCCGTTTAGCGCATCAAAATAGATCTCACCAAGCATGAGAAGGTGATCCCTATCAGAGAGTAGTTGTAGGTAACTTGACTTCATTACCATTAACACTTCTCTAAGTGCCTGAAAAATCTAAATTGGAAAGTTCTCCATCAAGGTCCTTATGTATCCATGAAGACCTCCTACAACATTTTGCCACCAACTTATGAGTGTCACTGAAATGGTTTATGGCTGCAATAATCTGGTCTTCATCTACCCTCAACTTCCCCGCCAATTGATATGACCCCTGAGACATATCAACTTCACACAAATTTTCTGATTTACAAATACTTTCCGAGCAAACCCATGGTTCGATGAAGAGTGCAAGTTAACAAAAAGAAAGCTCCGTGAGGGGCGAATGACAATAGAAAGCAAGAAAGAATATGAAAGGGTGATACAGAGTAAAAAAAGAAAAATATGTAAGTACAAGAAAAATGGAGCTGTTTACCCTTGGAAAGAACAACCCTAAAAAATTTTGGAAGGAGCTACAACAAAAAAGAAAACAAATGGAAAATAATATTACAAGCTCTCAATGGCTAGACTATGCAAAACTACTTTATGAACATAAGCAGGATAAACATAGACCTCCTATAATCAATGCAACCACCAAACTTTTCACCGTTGAAGATATCAGTCAAGGCATAAGAAGGTTGGCAGGAGGGAAAGCACAAGATATTGATGGGCTGCAAGCAAAACATTTAAAGTGGGGTATTGAGGTCCTTGCACCTTGTATTAGGTGCATTTTCAATAGGGTTATTCAAGAAGGCTTCCCGGAAGGATGGACCACTAGTGTTGTTATCCCCTTGCACAAAAGTGGTGACATAAATAACCCATCAAACTACCGCACTATTATGATTAACCCTCTTCTTGGAAAACTTTTTGGAAGCATGATTGAGCGCAGGATTAGCAGTTGGAATGAAAAAGAGGGAAAAAGAGCAGAAGGGCAAGCTGGTTTTAGGCCCCAACATTCCACTATTGATCATGGAGTTACCCTTAAATTTTTTATTCAAAAAATATGGGACGTTCAAGGCGATGAAGCTTATTGCTGCTTTGTAGACTTTAAAAAAGTCTTTGACACGGTTCCATGGGGTAAGTTATGGAAGAGAATGGAGGATTTGGGAGTTCCACATGAGCTTAGGGCGGCTGTTCATAGGCTCTACGAGCAGGTCAAAGCTAAAATCAGAACAAATGATGGTATGTCGGAATGCTTTGGCAGCGACATTGGTGTCAAGCAAGTTTTCCCGCTTTCCCCAATGTTATTTGGGATTTACATCGATAAGCTAGAAGAATGGATAGACAAGGTTGGTGGGTAAGGCATTCATTTGGCCAACTTTGTAATAAAATTACTCTTATATGCCGATGATCTCATTTTAATTGCTAAAACTGCACATGATTTGAGAAAACATTTGAAGGCTCTTGAAACATTTTGTCAGGAGGTCGGGATGCAAGTGAACACTAGCAAAACCAAAAATATGATCTTCTCACTGCAAAGAAAAAAACAACAAATTGACTTTCTCTTCGAAGGTAGACCGCTGAAAATAGTGGACGAGTACAAGTAACTTGGGCTTGATTTTCACAACAAACTCAGCTAGGAAACATGTAGAGCAAAAAGAATTCAAGGAGGTTGGAAAGTGCTATACTCTTTGCAAAATAGATATAGAAATGCAGAATTATGGGATTGGAAAACTAAAAAAACGCTTTTTGGTCTACTTGTCACTCCGGTGATTCTCTATGGGTGTGAAATTTGGGGCAGCAACATGTCAGGTCAGAAATGGAGACAAGTGGAAAGAATACAAAAACATCTAATTATAAGTAGCCTCAAGCTCAAGACTGCAATGCCTTATGAGATTTTATTGGCCGAGACCGGTACTTTTCCCTTGGAAGCCTCGGCGATGATCCAATTATTAAGCTACCTAAAGAAGGTCCAGAATATGGAGAATCATTGTTGGCCTAAGCTAATTGTGAAGGAAGAGCTAACTAGAACAAAGAAAACCTAGATGAAACAAAATATCAAATGGATGAAAAAGTGGGATGTTGAGATGCATGAGTGCCCAAACACAAATGAAGAAATAAAAAAATATGTGAGAGAAAAATTTAAATATGCTATATGGACGAAAGAAACAGGGCATAAAAAGGATTATTATATCAAAGAATTCAATCCCACGAGGGACCATGAAGAAAAATCCTATATAGGAGCAAATATCAAGTGGAAAACAAAAATGTTGATAGCTCAATTGCGAACTAGTTCACATCATCTTAGGTGTGAAACGGGCAGGTGGGTGATTCCTAAAGAGGAGTGGGAAAAAGAATATGCCAATTTTGTAACAAGGGTATGGTGGAGACAAAATGGCACTTCATCATGGAGTGCTCAGCGTATAAAGACATCTAGGCCAGATATGGGGACACCATGCAGGTTGATAATTTGAATACCCTGTTTGAAGAGTCAAGGTTAGACAAAACTGCAAACTTCATCATCAAAATACACTACAGAAGGGTTGATCTCGAACGGAGTTTAAACTGTGTAGGGCCTTTCTGTGGAAGGTTCTTGTGTTGTCCTTGGGTCCCATAGGCTTCTTTGGCCTCATGGACATCATTAAAAAATTTCATTTCATTTCAATCAGCACCATGCTTCCCGTAATCAACTTCCTCTCTATCACCCTTCGGGCATAAATCTCGAGAAGTATAACCTTTTCCTATGCAACTCTTGTCTTGTCTCAAAGTCCATATTAGGTAGCGTATGCTTAGGCTAATTGAATTTTTCCCCTTTGGCTTGGATTCCGGTTTGCTATCTTTTGGATTCTTCCTTTGGGGGTGAAGTGTAGGCTGAGAAGTCTCAAGATCAAGTGCCAACTGGATGGCATCCTGTAGAGTACCAGGTTTGAAGGCTTTGATCCAACCACAAAGTGGCTCAGACAATCCTTCAATGAAAAGGATAGCTAATCTGCGCTCTAAAACATCGGTCACTATAACCAAGAGCCTCTAGAATGCTGAAATATAAGCATCTACTGCCTTGACTTACTTGAGCTGTGCTAGCTCCCTGAAGTGTACCTCTGGGTCCTTATCAAATCTATCGATAAGCCTCTGTGTGAAATCCGGGTACAAAGTAATGCTGGCATGCCCTAGTGTAACCAGCCCACAGTACCACCATTTGTGGGCCTCTCCATCTAGATGCAACGTAGCAAACATGATGGCCTCGGTCTCTAACATAGGGCTGAGTTAGAAATAGGTATCCAACTTTTGCACCCAGACCCTAACAGTGCATTTTTTGGAACCATCAAAGGAGGGTAGAGACAACTTCCCGACTTTCTGTTGAAGATCCTGATTTTGTGGACCTCTGTGATTATCCCTTGGCCTGTTCCTGTACTCGATGGTGCAAAACTCTTGTAAGGACATTGCTGCATGAAATTCGTCACCTAGAGTTTGGTAATCTCTCAAATAGTTACTAAATCCTTCACCTTGTCCTTGTTGCCCCTAATTTCCAGCTTGCTACCCTTCTAAGAAATTAGGCAAAAGTGGCCTAGGAGTCACCCTACTCGTTGCCCTTGTGTGACTATGAGTAGGTGTGTGTGTGTATTACTTCCTTCTGCATTGTTTCCATCATTCCTATTACCTCCATTATGACCATTTGTACCCCCTGTACCACTATTACCTGCGTTATTTCTCTCATTCATCAACTGTGTTAGGACCTGAACTACCTGTTGTTGACCTTTAGCTAGGTCATTCAGGATCTGTAAGGTGCTATTCTCAGATATTTCCCGTCTATCACCTATTTCACATCTATCTTCCATGTTTTTGTCCTCTTATTAAGAATCTGAAACAAATAGATTAGCTGCTTCTCTTTCCCTTCTTCTCCTATATGAAATGTAGGCCTGATCTGGATTCATAACATTTTATGCAACTGAAAACCCACTGAGAACTCAGAACACATAGGCTAGTAGGAGGACCAGCTCTGATACCATTGTAAAGAACCTTTCTAGGAGTGTGACGTTTCTTGATTATTTTTCAGTTTGATAAATGAAGCATTTTATCAAACTTCGAGCATTTTCAAGTATGTATTTGATTGACATTCATTATATAATGCAGATGCAAATCTAAGAATCAATACTAAACATTCTAACCTTTCAAATATGACTGATTTATGAAAATAACCACTCAGAAATTCATATCAGACTTGAGCAAACTCAGAATAACGAATAGGGAGCAGAACACACATTTTCAAATGATATAACAGACCTCAGCGAACCAATCTGGGTTTATATTTGTTGCAGAGATAATACATATAACACCCAGAAAGTACAGAAACCATACAAACTGGCACTATGTATCAGTATAAGAAGTATTCAGCATTACAACATTGATTTTTACTACCCAGACTTGGCAAAACAGCACTAACAGTGGACTTCAGGGTATGACAAAAACTGAAATAATTGTGACAGCAGACTTGCAAGTATTTTCAGTATGCAAAGAGCACCCAGGTTGACTCCACAATATCCTAGACTCAGAAATAAACAGATTTCACCTTAAAAGCAAATAACATTACCTATGAAACAGTGCAAATGCATTCCAACCTGATGAATGGACTTACTAGTGATAGGATGGAAGCACGTATTGCTGCTAGAGATACTTGCACAGGCTGCAAGTCTAACGCCTTGCTTCCAAAATTCATGGCACACCCCTTTTTCATGCATTCATCTCTCATAATATACTTGCAGGTTGGCAAGGGTTACTCACACCTCCTCAATTCTGTATAAACTCCTCAGAACTTCATGTTTTCTTGATGCCACTGCCCCATAGCCTTAAACTAACCCTCATGTGATTGCCAAGAATATATATGATGGCTCCTGAATGAAGCATTGGCCCTGCACTAACTCACGTCCCCTGTCTGAGAGGTGCGACCTTATTAAGAATGGAAATAAAGCCCCGCGTGCTTATATCATGCCCAAAACATCAGCATCAATTATAGTTTGAGGATTATAGGAGTGTGACGGCCCGACTGGTGGCTTCAATACTGTTGTACCCAAACCAAATTTTTTGCTTCATCAAGGCATTTTGCATTTAAAAGTCTAAATCTTGCTGAAATGTTGTAGAATACAATTTTGGGCAATATCAAGCATGGAGTTTTTGTCAATATTTTGTCGGTCAAAGTCAGTTTTATTGATCAGAACCTGAAGCAGAGACTCAGAATGGAGCTTTTCACGGTGGAGGAGCATCTCACGATGGCGTTTCACATTGCACACGGTCATTTCAATGATCGAAACAGAGTTTTTAATGGTCAAATCATGAAGATTTTTCAAAGGAAAAGTCAGAAAGTGCAAGTATAGCCCAGGGGCGCCCAACTTGTTGGAGGTCAAGATCTTGTTTAAAATGCTCAAGTATCCAGTCAATCTCTTTAGAATTAGCCTGGCTATCCGTCGAGCTATTCAGCGAAGCATTCCGAGACTCACAGCTCCGGCAATCAGCAACAGAAGTTGAAATCCTCAAATTGCCAGATGCGAGAAATTTGTCTTTTTCAGGCAAAAGCGCGCCTCTAGCCTGAGGGCGCCCATCTTAAGGAGGGGGTAAATCTCGACAGTTCCAATGGTGAATACAGTCAATTTGTTCTCAACTAGTCTGCTTATCCGACAAGATATCAAGCGTAGTCATCCGAGTTTCAGAACTCCGGCGGCAGTCATCCGAAGATCAGCTTAAAATGGAGTTTTCACGTTTCTGAGCTTCTTCGTTTGTTCCCAGTGCAAGTACAGCCTAGGGGCGCTGGTTTAAAGGACCCTTCAAATGGCAGAATTTGCATATAGAGTCTTCCTAACATCAGTAATACTCTAGCCCAGCTCCGCAACGCACCATCCTGCTTGTCGATCCGACGTTTCAGGTGGTCGTAGCAGAGATTCTACTAAGCACGTAATTTCACGGGCGGAACAACAAACGATTTGCAGTGTATTTTCACAGTCCAGAGGCGCCTAGCCTTTAGGCCTGTCAGATGAGCTCGTTCGCGTTCGAAGTCTTCACGGCCATTGAGCGTAGTCATTTTATCTATTCAACGAGCCTAGCCGTCAGCCTTCGGGATTTCGCAGTCGCTCGTACGTGCGAGGTATTTAGTGTAATACTGCAAAGCGAAGACGTCCGAAAAATGGCCAAGTCTGGAGCGGTAATTTTAAATAAAATACGCACTGGAGTGTTTGAGGCCTTAGAAGCAGTTTTCTTTCATCACCTCCAGAGACTTCTCTTAAGGGCCCTTTTGGCTGTCCGTTAAAACAGATAGTGCCTGAATCGGGTCATCCCAGCTCCAGATATCAGAGGTCAAAGTAGGGTACTTGGATGAAAGTTCGATTGTCGTCAAAATGACACCAGTGCAACATAGAGCCAGGGGCACTTTTACTTTTGAAGCCCTTAACTCAGCTTTCAGGTGTCGTGCATACAGTCGTTGGATGCAGAATGTCTCTAGTCTCGCAGTGAGCTTCGTCTCATATCAGCAGGGTTTACCGTTCATCATCGGCAGCCGTTTGAAGCGTCAGATGGCAGTTTGAGAAATGGCTCAAGTCTGGAACCCGTAAATGAATTTAATCAGGGGCGCCTAATTTTTCAGGGTGTTAAATGATGGATTTTGTAGTAGTGTCTCCCAGCAGACATTTCTTCCTTGTTCAGTAGGCTTTCCGATGAATTCTCCAGATCAGTCTCAGCATCACCCGGTCATCCGGAAATCAGTGTCGAAATTGGCCAGTCGTAACTTTGTCACCAGCTATAAAATAGGAAGTTAATAAAAAGTGTAATATCTTGAGCAAATGGACGCCTATGAGCTTAAATGATGACTTTTCGGAATCAGTGAAGTCTAGTGGTGAAGCCTAAAGCTTCATTCAATTGTCAACTGGAGTTTCAAATATTTTGCATATTTTAGCATTGAGTGGCGATTTTCTATTTTTGGCACCTTTGCTATTGCATAATAAATATTTTATTATTATTTATTTTTGAACTTCCAGTCAGTATCAGTGTAACTGAAAGGGGTCCAATCAGAAGGCTTCTATTTTCAGCTGAGGTTTTAAATCTTGCAGTTGTTAGATTGATGCGAATTTCATCTTCTTTAAGCATGGCACCATCTTCATTTATTATTCACAAAGCTAAAGAGAAATTCGTTTTTCTTAAGAGAAATTCGTTTTTCTTCAAAGCAAAGGCGTATTTTCAAGCAAAATTCGTTTTTCTTCATTCACAAGGCGTATTTTCAAGAGAAATTCGTATTTCTCAAGCAAAGGCGAATTTTAGCAAACCAAAGGCAAATTCTTCATCAACAATCATTGGCGAAGACATCAAAACATTTTCTTTGCAGGTACAAGTCAAAATTATCAGCAAACTTCAAACAAGATGGCGATTTTAGCAGAAGCAGAGCACTAAAAACTTCTATCTTCTGTCTTAAATTCTTCTATTTCTCATCTTAAATTCTTTCGCATGTTTGAAGAATTGGCGACTTTTGGCAAAACAAATCATCTGGGTTGATTTAGAATAACTTCCTCGAGAAAACCCATGTGCCAGAATTTTTCAGGAAAATTTACTCCAGAGCATCAGTTCTTGAGGCTCTAATTTTCTCAACTGAAAATTCCTTGCATGGTCGAGTAGAAGTCAAATTTTTGCAAATCTGACATTCTGGGTTGTCTTAGAATCTTCTTCTGGACAAAACCCATATCTTAGATTTTCGCCAAAAATAACTCTTCGAAAGGCTATTTTTAGCCTCAGCAGGCTATTTTTAGAGTTTTCCAGAAAAATTGTCAGAATATAGCCGTGTTCACAGTCAACAGGCGAGTTTTTTAGAGTACAGTACACAGACTGAATTCAAGACCAAATCGGTCTTAATTCATGATTTTGTTAGAAAAGCTGAGACCGATTTGTATCAAGCCACAAAAGAGATAATGGCCATCACTTCAGTCACGGAGCCGCCAAAGTTATAAGTCAGTTAAATGCTAGTTTGAGTGTGCAAAGATTGCCAAGATTGCTCAAGTTGCTGACATTCAGATGCTGATGCAGTTGGCAGCCTCGTTGAGGGATTGCTTGTTCGAGATCACGACCAGTAGACTTCAGTTTCCACCTCTCAGGATAGACATTACACACAGGAGTTAACTTGGCGTTACCCTTTCAAGTTAACTCGTGTTTCATCACATGCATATCTATTCTGAGATCAGCTTTACACACTTGGAGTTTTATTTTAGGGTTTTCGTTAACTGATGGTAGTGTTCCAGTTAACTCGCTTTCAATAAGGATGCATGCTCGCACAATTGTCCATTTTAGATTAGATGTTTTGTTAATGATGGTAGTTTTCCAGTTAACTGTATAGTTTACTTCATTAGGGTTTGGCAGCAAATCTTGCATGCATTGCAAGAGATGACTCAAGGTGATTTTAGGGTTCCCTACACCTTGATGTATATAAATAAGAGCTTTTGCTCATTTGTAAATAACTTTTGCTTGAGAGAAAATATATGCTGCGCCTACCTTGCCCTCAATATTGCTCTTTTGGTATTTGTTCATGTGTCTTCGCTATTACGATTAATTGTTATGCCACATAGGGTTTCATGCAATTGTAATGGTGAATTCTTTCTGTTTTGTGCAACTTTACCATTATGATCAATTGTTATGCCACATAGGGTTTCAAGAGATTGTGATGATAAATCTGTTTTGTGTATCTTTACCATTGTGATCAATTGTTATGCCACATAGGGTTTCAAGAGGTTGTGATGATAAATCTGTTTTGTGAATCTTTTATCATTATGATCAAGTGTTATGCCACATAGGGTTTCGTGAGATTGTGATGATAAATCTGTTTTGTAAGTCTTTACTATTTTGATCAAGTGTTATGCCACATAGGGTTTCATAAGATTGTCATGGTAAATTCTTAAATCTGTTTTGTGCCCAATAAACTTGTCTAGATTGAGCTAATAGATGCGCCACCTTGCCTTCAAGTAGAGAATCTAAACTCGTTTATCGTCCGATAGTCAAACCCTGCTCCATTTCCTCATGCTCTGTTTTCTTGAGGAAATTGGATAGATTTAAAGTAGTTAGCTTAGTTGTAGTTAATGATCTACGAAACCAGAAAATCCTTAGCTGCAACGTTCTTGGTTTTCTTAACCTTGTGCCTCTTCCAGCTGAGAACAAAAAGATAGGACTTAGATTACTTTTCTTTTTCATGCATTCCAGCACAACGAGGGAGCTTCCCCTCCTAATTTGAAGAGCACTCATTGCGTAGTGTACATAGCTGTCCGTACAAACCTGCACTCCAGAGGTGTTAGATTTTACGCCAACAAATACTACCCGATTCCTTACGGCTTGCACAAGAATAGATTTTCAATCGCATATTCTCAAGAATACACGACACTAGCAAATCAGTATTTTTGTTTTTATCCTAGTTTTGTCCTTATTTGGCTGCTCATATGGCACTGTTTTTCTTTTCCGCAAGAGGCTGCATAATAATATTTATGCCATGAACCATATGCTATGACCACGATGACTCAAAGTGGCGAAAAGAATAACGCGATACCTCTCTATTTGTCTTATCTGCCCTTGTCCTATCTGCCAATTGTCTTATTATGGAAGATGATACCAGCTAATGAGGTGATGGAAACTCCAAACCTCTAATAGTCTGAATTAATTGAATAATTTATTCAGCCTCTGATTGTCAAGAAGAGTACGACTGGAATATTCAATGTTGGAACCCTAATAAATATTTACCTAGAAATATTAAATCGAATACCTAGAATTCTTCGGAAAAAATCTCAAACCTTATTATCCATCAATTACAGAAAATTCGTCTCCGAATTTTGCAATGAACATGTGAAGAATCTGGATGATCCTTCCAACTAAGCCCTAAGGTTTCATCCCAAAGCAAGAGCTTTGAAAAACTCCCAAATCACCAATAAGAAAAAATTATCAAGCATGTCGAGAAATGAGCCAAGAGTCCTTCTTATAATACCATCTTAGGTTTTCCCGCCAAAACCCATTAACTCCTCATATAAAGTAACTTATTAAATTATAAAGTGACTTATTAAATTAGATTTTAATTATTCTCCAATGTCACTTTATAACACTATTTAATTTAATCATTTAATATTACCTTTATAAATAACTTTTTCCCATCAGGAAAAATTAAATAATTAAATTAATTTATTTATTAATCCAATCCAGAAAAGGGACATTACACAAACAAGTGCTTCTTCTTTCTCTCACCCTTCTTCAAGGGTAACTTCTGATTTTTCTTTCATCATTCTTCTAATGTACTTCACCAAGCCCATTTTTCTAGGTTTCAAGGTTACAACTAAACTCAAGAAATCATCAAAGGAAACCTATTTTTCAAACCCATCAGGCATGGTTTGATACTCTTCATAGAGTTGCATCGCTTCCTGTTCATAACTTCTCTTAATCTGATCTTCAACCCTACTGAAATCCATTGTCATAACTCTAAATTTTATTGAATCACCCAACAGGATGGCCTTAACTTGGGCTCTCATACCACTGTAATGTCCCACCTGTTGATGTGTTTTTCATGACCACACCAACACAAAATAAAGTTACCAACAGTGACTCTATCCTCTCTTGAACAAAATCTCTTGTATGCTAAGATTGCTAGAAAGATCATGCATTCAACTCCAAGGTTCCTTCATGCAGTGGATAGTCTCAGTTTGCTCGATGTGATTTGCTGGTATTTCAAGGGGACTTACAAAATTGTTCAACGGAGAAAGGAATTCGAATGCTCGAAAGGTTTGTCTATAAAGCTTTTGTTTCCTAAACTAACCAGAAAGTACTGAATTTAAATGGTTGCAGGGCTTAAGAAGGTACTACTCTACTCTAAGGTGTGGGACATGGCAATCAACTCTCGCAAACTTCAACAAGGCTCCACTTTGCCTCACTTCAGACAGCTTCCACAGAACTGGTGCAATCTTCAAAGGAGTAGCTCAAGGTGTTCAGATCACAACTTAGCATGAAAATACCATCACAACGACGCATATAAACATACAAATCATGATCGAAGTTAAGTACACGATATTCCAGTTGACCACGCAAGGCACACCCACCATCAATGAGTTTGCTAGTGGTATGGATAAGCGAAGCTTGCTCAAATTAAACACCACACTCCACAACTAGCATTTACTTGCATGAAATGAAATTTTATTCTACTTTAAGGTCCTACTTGAATCGGAAGGACGAAGAAATATTGCTAGCTACTCACAAAAAAAGACGAGATCATCATCAATGAAAACACTTTTTATTATGAGAGTGTTCACAACAATTTCTTACAAAGCTTTCAAAGGAAAAACTTTCCTTCTTCAAACTATGTTACCAATCTACGCTATCAATCTACACTATACGTCTCTCTATTCTAGTCTCTACTCTAATGAGATACAAATGAGGGGGGATGCCCCTTTTATAGCTGGCCAAGTCCAATGGACAACTCAGATTACAATCGGCTGGATGGCCCAGATCGTGCCACCTTAGCCCTAAACAAGATTCACCCTAAAAACCGCCACAAAGAGGAGTGGGGTAATAAATAAGCAATTAATGTCCACCATCCTTTTAGAAGATTCCCGTCTCGAAACGCGTTCCCACTATTCTTCTTCTTGACTGCAAACTCTATGAATCTGGCCAACATAGCTTCAATCGACATGGTAGGCATGTTCTCGATCTAACTCCAAGACGGTCGCTTCTTTCTCCTGTTTAGTTGGATGCATACTAGGTCTTTGCGGAGAGACTCCAACACTTAGCCCTTTCTTTCATCATTTCCCTTCATAACTTGGGCGCAAATGAGACATCATGGAAGAGCTTCAACATGTAACCTTTCTCCTTCCAAGGTCGTCTTGTTGTCCTGGAGTATTTGCTCCATCACCTCAAGTTAT
Source organism: Sequoia sempervirens (assembly GCA_007258455.2). NCBI lineage: Eukaryota > Viridiplantae > Streptophyta > Pinopsida > Cupressales > Cupressaceae > Sequoia > Sequoia sempervirens. The sequence continues at coordinate 444,261,013 of VDFB02000017.1, read as the reverse complement.
TATGCTTTGGTCCCGGCGTTCATCTTGCAAAACAAATAAAGAGAAGAGCATCAAAACACTTTATAATATAAAATCTCTTCACTTACTTGATCTCATGTTTTGATCTCCAATGTCTGAGTGATCTCCGGAAAAGTGGCCGAAAAAGTGACCAATCAGCTGCCGGATTGTTGATGTGATTTTTGTGACCAACACCAAACAGCAGAATAAAGTATCCAACGGCTACTCCATTCTCTCTTGATCAAAGTATTCCGTACGCTAAGATTGCGAGAGAGATCGTACATTCAACTCCAAGGTTCCTACAATGCAATGGAATACCCTCAGTTGGTTCGTTGTGTTTTGATGTTTTCACGAAGGGACTTACACAGTTGTTCACAAGTTCATGGCAGTTGACAGCAGATTAATGATGGAAGGGGGATTTTTGTGCGTGATGCGAATGATTTGGCGATGAGGTACGTGTTTCCTATACTAACCAGAAATATGCAGAAATTGAATGAGTGCAGGGTTTAGAAGATTTATCTCCTAGTCTAAGTGCAAGATGTGCGGGGCTTGACTTCAACAAACTTCAACCGGACTTTGCCTTCCCTCACGTTGGACAACTTCAACAAGGTCGGTGCAATCTTCGAGGGAGCAGCGAAAGGTATTCAAATTACAACTCAACATGCAAATACCATCAGGACGACACATACAAGCACATGAATTATAACCGAAGTTTGAAAAGTATTCCAGTTGACCACACAAGGCAAACTTACCATTCGTAAGCTTGCTAGTGGTATGGATTAGACGAAGTTGCTTTAATCAAACACCACAATCCACAATCAACTACTTGCATGAAAATGAAAATCACTCTAATTTAAATCCTACTTGAAGTAGAAGGACGAAGAAATCATGCTAGCTGCTCATAAAAAAAGACAAAATCATCATTAATGAAACTCTTTTTATTATGATAGTTTTCACAACAATTTCTTACAAAGTTCTCAAAGGAAAACTTTCTTTCTCCTTCAAACTATGCTATGCAATGAAACTATGCTAACTCTAAACTGTCTCTCTATGCTCTATTCTCTGATCTCTAATCTCTAATCTCATCTACAAATGAGGGGGAGTCCCCTTTATATAGCTGGCCAATCTAAATGGACGGTCCAAATTAAATTACAATGGACGGCTCAGAGTGAGCCACACATGCCCTCGACTAGATTCTGCCCTAAAAACCGCCAGAAGGTGGAGTGGTGCAATTAATGAGCATAAAAATGGCAGATTCCTCCTTTGACCACTATGGGCAATTAATGCTCACTACCCTTCTAGAAGATTCTCGTCCAGGACCTTGTTCCCATTGCTCTTCTCTCTGACCGCGAAAGCAACAAACCGGGCCAACACTACATCAACTTCTTTCTCAAAAATAGCCGGAGTAAGATTAAGCTGGTACTCAAGGATGGAAATTGTTTGCTCTTGCCGAATACAAGACTTTCTCCAGGTCTCGATGGATTCCTGTGTGCTTTGAATAATAGCGGAGAACGTGGAGATATTCTCAAAGTCAACTTGAGCAAATACTCTCATTTCGGAGAACGGGTGCAATCTATCCTTCAAACCATCCACCATCACCTCCTCAGGAGTTAGCCGTTTTGTGAACAATGCCTACAGCGTGTTGAAGATGCCCTCCTGAATGTTTCCCATGGCCTTCCTAATCTTGACTGACTCAGTCCTTGCTGTGTCAAAGAAACCCTGGCCGGTGAATTCCGCAGAATACCATCCTAGAAAATCATATCTATCTCCAACCTGAATCACCCCTCCTTCAATCAAAGTCTGCATTGGCATATGCATCAGAGCAGCTAGGCGTGGAATAGTCTTATCCTAAAATATGTGAGTATCACTCCATCCCTGTTCAATGTTCTCCATACGAGAGAGGATGCTAGAAGCATGCTGGAAAGAGGAGACAAGATCCTCAATGAATCTCTCAGCCTCAACACGAACACTGCCAATCCACTTGTCTCCCTCCTGAATTGCCTTCTTCATTTCCTCAAGCCCGCTAATTGATTCTCGTGGAAGCTCAGCTAGAAGTTCTACCATTGGGTTCTCCTGAGCACATGGACGTGCTAGATGTTGCACATACCCAAATAACGCCTTATGCTCCCTTTTCAGCCTCTTATATTTTTCTCCCTTTCGAAGAAGTCTATCCTTCAAAGCCTGGAAGCAGCTATCAGCTTCTTCAATCACTTGTGCTTCCGTAGGGCGTCCTAGTTCAACTGTAGTGATCGTGTAATTTTCAGGCATTGCTTCATCTCGATCACAATCTTCCCTTGGAACTGCAACACGAAGAGTGTGGGAACCGGACTCATCCATCTCCATCCTAGAGTATTTTCTAGCTCTTTTCCTCTTAGGTGACCCGCTTATTCTATTAAGGAGCTCCTCCATTTCTATTGTTGGGTCAGTGTCATCCTCCTGATCTCTTCTTACACTTGTGAGCCAATTTGGAACATCTTGTTGAGCGCTGCAAATGACAAGTGGCTACTCTTTTGTTGCTTCTACTTCATGAACTTCCTCTTCAACAACATCCAGTTAAGGCTCATCCATTTCCATGTGCTGACTATCCTCCTCAAGACCCCGAACTTCAGGCTCTGTAGTGTTCTCATCTTCAAAGGCTGCCTCGATTGCACGATCCAGGCGAGTGTCTGTTTTTGTTTCCTCATCTTCATCCGGTGGTTAGCACTCCTAGGAGCATTAGCGCTCTGACTATCAGGCTCCCTAGGCAATGGCTGGTTGACTTCTTCCATTTCTTGCTCTTCATTCACTCTAACCCTCTGACTTGCAAATATTGAAACTTCTTGTACGCTGGAAGAGTGAGCCAACAGCTGTGTAGGTGATGCTTCCTCCGTCCTCTGAGGCTCAGGCTGAACTGGTTCCTCTTTGTGTGGCTCTGTAGCTTAGGCGGCCTGTTTTCTCTTCTTTATTGATATCGGTGGCCTTTGATCGCCCATGAGGTTGTATGTGAGGGCGATTGATTTTCTCTTAAGCCTGTGAACATGTCCATCCACCCAGCTCCTTGTGAATGTTAAGACAGGCATAGACAAAGTGTCCAAGTCTGTGATCTCCGGCTCTGCCCAATCAGGTGGTGGGATTGGTGTGTCCTTTATTGACTCATAATCTGGGTGAATAATGTTGGCATCCTCATCCACTTGATCTGGAACTTGGACAACCTCGCATTCCCCGATCAATTTCAGAGGTAATCTTGAGAAAATCCTCCTTCTGATCTCAGCTTCATCATCTGCATTCGCCCAAAAATCTTCAACATGGGCCTTGTGCCGATATTCTTCACCTTGTACCACTCCAATCTTCTTGTGAGGATCAAAATCCTGTCGGTTGGTATGTAGAGTGAGGTGATAGAATTGAAGTTCCTCCTCTGCTTCCTTGGCTACCTGCAAAGATGAGCACTCCTCAAGTGAATTTCCCATAACAATGGGGAAGTGCAATCCTCCTTTCTTCCTTTTCCTTATGATTTTGTCGTAGGCCATGAGTTGCCTAGACACTTCAAGCATTACCACTCTGTTTGTGGGGTACCTTGGCAATCTGTAGTCATATGAGTGGAACCCCGACAGCCTTATGTAAGTGAATTTCGGGAACTGGATAAACCAATACTCGTACTCTTCAATCAACTTCTGTGCATCCTTGGATATTCTTTATTGTGTTCTTCGTTGAAGAGTCCTTGTGATGTGCATAGTGAAAGCATCGTTCACTCTCTTGAAGTTGGAGGTATTTGTCAGATGCAGCTGTCTACAAGCTTCATGGATTTTAAATTGACCAGAACCACATTCAATCGGCTCTTGGTATGTCAGTCCCTTAAAATTCGTCATCCGAGCTAGCATATAGACGACATACGAGCTCAAATAAAATGTCTCCGTTCTCCTCAAACTTCTGAATTGCTCATCTATGTTGTCGCTAATCATTCTTGCCCAATCTACATACTCCTTTCCCTCCAACACCACGCTGATGTAGAAGAACATCCAAGGCTCAAAAGCGTACGCTTGTGGGCTGCCATTCACCCGGCTGAGCATCATGATTAAATCACAATACTCCTGCTTCAACTCCTCTGACATAATCTGCTTTGGCAACTTGGCGCCAGGAGGCTTTGGCTTCCTCATCCATGATATATTAATTCTCTTTGCACACCTATCAAAAGATGAGGCGTACATTTTATCATCACTTTCCTTTTACTTGTACAACATTCTTTCCACAGCCGGAATCCCAAACGCCTCTCCAATAGCCTGAGGTGCGAAGTTAGACAACAACTTTCCTTCTGAAGAGACAATCGTTCGCTGGTCTGGCTTATAATAATTTGCACATTCCATTATCAACTCAGGACATCGAATTGCTGGTGGAAAACCAGCAGCTGCATACAATCCACTTCTCACAATGTTGTGCGATGTCACTGATGGAGGATAACCACCCTGCCCGTATATTCTCCTTTTGAATGCCTCGAGGTTGAATGAACCAAGGTTGGTATCAATCAAACCTCCTAGCCTTGGCACGAACTTCGATTTAGGAATGAATGACTTCTTCAGCTGCTTGATGATTGCCTACCTAGAGGCATTCTCTTTGCCTGCTTCAGCATTCCCAGCTCTGCCTGCAGCTTTGCTTGTTCCAGCAGCATCTCCCCCTCGAACTTCATCCATTTGCAAAATAAAATTCAAGCATTACAATTCTAACTTAAAAAATAAAATCACCACGAGATGGCTGGCATATGGAGTTAGCTTTGAAAATAAAAATCTTCAGCACTAAACTACCAACTCCAAACCTCAAGATTTATGACTTCGAAATTCAAACTTCGAGCTTCAGCAACTTTCAGCACTTAAGAAAAATCCAACTCAACTTACTTCAGAATTTTCTCCTTCACTCAGCAGCCACCTACTTCAACTTCAGCACTTCAGCACTCTCACAATCTCAACTATGCAACTTGTAAAGAAAAATGAATAGCTTCAGAGTTTATATAATTGAGAAGGGATGCCCAATTTAGCAGTTACCATTAATTCACTCCCCCACTGTTTAGAAGATTTCCAATTCGGGAGAGATGACTGGAGAGTTGTCACAAAGATTATGCGTAGTCGTCATAGAGTTGTCATAAAAATTTACTATTGCTGGAGATTCCTTCCTCGTTCTAAAATTAAAATTTCCCTCCTTGACTACATGTAGCGTCCAATTGACTAAAACATTTTTGGGAAATTGATTAAAATTACTCCAACATAAAAAATATCATCCTTGAACAATGGCGTACTTCTCATTGAAATTTAATCTCAATGCCTTAGGAGGAATTTATTTCATTTGGAAAATTTTATTCATTTTGTTCTTCAGCGCATTAGAAAAATTTATATTTCTCCCAGAGAAATTTCATCAATCGCGAACTCCAACATTTTAAAATTTCAAGGCAAAATTATTTTCCCCTCAGAACATCCCCCTTAGAAAAAAAAATATTTCTCAACTTGATTAATTCATTTGCCTAAGCGAAGGGGGAGATTTAATTTTTCAACCCTTGAAAAAAAAAAAAATTTAATCAAAGTTTATCCAACTTCTCCAGCCTTGGGCAGATTTTTTTTTTTTTGCCTAGACCAGATTTCTTCCATTTCCAACGACTATGAAAATTCCATCACTCAATCACAAGCTTGGGCGCATTTATTATCTTGAGGTTCCAATTTCAACATCATAAGACATTTCCCCTAGCTTCTAGTCTTTAGGCACATTTGGAGTCTCCAACTTTCATTTTTCATACTTAGAATATTTCTTCATGGCATCTCCTTCCAAGGGCGCATTCAAGGGGGGTACACTTCAAGTTTAAACGCCTTAGACATTTTTCTACCCCTCTTCAAGATCAAGGCGCATATAGGGGTCTAAGCTTCAAGTTTCAATGCTTAGTTAAGTTTCCAACTTGCAAGGGTGCATTTAAGAGGTGTTACTTCCAATTTATTGCCTAAGTCAAATTTAAATCACCCTCTCTTCTCTTTGGGCGCATATAGGGTAGTGAACTTTCAGTTTGTTTGCCTTGGAAAATTTCCCAACTCTTCCTACAAGTCAAGGCGCATTTTATATGTCCTCCTTCCAATTTATGACACTTAGAAACATCTCCAACACCTCTCCTTGGGTTAAGGCGCATTTGACAACCCCTGCCTCCATTCTCCATGCCTTAGACTTCTCTTTCAACTTGGGGCGCATTTACTAGGTCCTACTTTTAGCTTGCATGACTTAGAAAAATTCCAACACTCAATTCTTGACCTAGGCACATTTGGGGGTAGAAGCTTTAAGTTTACCACACTTAGAAAAAAATTCAAACTCCATCTCCAAGTGAAGGCACATTTCACCCTTCATACTTTGAGTTTATTTGCTTAGAAAATTCTCCACACTTCCTCTTGAGTTAAGGCGCATTTGCTGGGTGCTACTTTCAATTTTCAATACTTAGAAATTTTCCAACAACCCCAAGTTACTAAGGCGCTCCCAAGGTGGTCTGCTTCAAGCTTGCAAGACTTAGTAAAATTTCCAATCATCTCTCAAGCTAGGGCGCATATGAGGGGGGGAGCTTTCATTCCATCATAGAAATTTTTTTAGCCTTCCAACCTTCCAAGGGCGCATTTCCATGGGTGAGCTTTCAATTTGCTTGCCTTAGAAATTTTCAACACTCCTTCATCAAGTTAAGGCACATTCAAGGGTTTGCACTTCAAGTTTAAATGCCTTAGAAGTTTTTCTTACTCTCTCACCCAAGTTGAGGCGCATTTCACCATGTCTACTTCCAAATTTTCAACACTTAGTAAATTTTTACCCTCCTTCCTTGCTAGGGAGCATATGAGGGTAGGAGCTTCCAATTTGCATCACTTAGAAGAATTTTCCATGCATTCCCATGTCCTTGGGCGCATTTGGGTGTTGATGCTCCAAATTTACAACACTTAGAATATTTTCAAGTCTCCCCTTCTTACCAAGGCACATTTGACATGTTGGACTTCAAATTTCTCAGACTTAGTGAATTTTTCATGGCTCTTCAAGCTTCTAGGGTGGATTTGGCATGCAAAGCTTCCATTTTGCCAAACTTAGATGAATTTTCCAGCTTTTTGTCTGACTTAGGGGGAATTGTTCATGATGCCCTCAGCTTGCCCTAACTTTCTATTTTTGGAAAGTTTTGCAACTTTTGCATTTCAAGCTGATTTTTAGCTCCAGAAGGCTTGATTTTCACTTTGCCTCAAACCTCATGACGTGACTGAGTTGTTGGTTCCTGATGCTTGCATGTACCTACTATTTTTAGCAACTTACTAAAAATAGTAACTATTCAGAATGAGATAAAACTTTGCGTGTCGATTTCCTGAAGGATGTTGATTGTGACTGGATGCTGCTTTTGTGTGGCCCTCGTGCTTCGCCCTACATTTTAGGAAACCCTAATTCCTCTGCATGGACCTACTAAAAATAGTAAGTGCTTGATTTTTGAACCTCTGCAACTCCGTTTGACCTGAAATTTGCTCCATGGGGTCCTCATCACTTGCTTGACCTGCTCACACTGGTGCCTTGTGCTGACCTGCTATTTATAGTCCTGTTTCAGAAGTGAATTACTATAAATAGTAAGTGCTCCGATCGCCTTCAAATTTTACCAGTGGACTCCTTGAAAGATACTGATCGTGATGGGATACACCGGTTTTTGGAGATTCTGGCGTTTGATCCCTCATTTTGAGTCCCGAAGTTGGAAACCCTAATCTAACTTGCATGTTGCTCAAAAGATCTCCGTTTGATCCCGTTTCTGTTGCATGTCGTTGTGTTCGTGATTCCGAAGTGCTGGGCAGCTGCTAGAGTGGTCCTGCTAAATAAAGTAAATGTCCGAGAAAGTGATCTTCTAACTGCCGGATGCGTTTGCATGTCACACTGCCCGAGAGATATCAAAAAACCTAGAAAAATGATCAACATGTGAGCACTGGCTAAAAATAGCAAGTCCTGGAAAAGTGATCAACTCTGTTTGCATGTTATATCACTACGAAGGTCTCGAAAAACCCAGAAAGATTACGCAGACATGCGCTGAGAAATCCCACATGCAAACCCTAAAAATGGCCCCTAAAGGCATAACTACTAAAAATAGTAAGTTGTCTGTTTCAGCTCAAATTTTGCAAGTAGGTAGGTCACAACGTTCTAAGTGCAGTGCAATTGTCAAAATCTGAAAATCCCTAGAAAATAGGCCCAAAATTGGTACTTACTAAAAATAGCAAGTTGTTAGAATTCAATGAAAATTCAGTGGGAGCCTGTTTGAAGCATCCTAACAGCAGTGCTAAGCTTAAAATTCGATTAGCCAACTCAATTTGACCTCAAAATTGTCTGAAGTTTGTAAACCCTAATTCATCAGAAAGCCCTCCAAACTTAGCCAAAATTCAAATCTAGGTCAAATGGCAAGTACATCATTAGACAAAAAGAACCGATAGAGACAGACCCAAAACCAAAGCCAAAAGACCCGAATGAAGCAAAAATTAGGGGGTCCCCATTTTGAATGCGGTGATGTGTGAAAAGGTCACAACACGGATCAGTTTTCATGTCACACTGCCCGAGAGATCTCAAAAAACCCAGAAAAACCCAATAAACTGGTTCGCATGCGAGCACTAGCTAAAAATAGTAAGTTCCTGAAAAAGTGATCAACTCTGCCTGCAAGTCACATCGTTGCGTAGCTCTCGAAAAACTCATAAAGAATATGCTGACATGCACTAAAAAATCCTGCATGCAAACCCTAAAATTTGCTTTCGAAGGCAACCTTGCAAAAAGGTACTAATCCTGGTTTGCATGTTACATCACTGCGAAGCTCCTGAAAAACCCATAAAGAATAACCAGACATGCGTTGAAGATTCCAACATGCAAACCCTAAAATTTGCCCCCCGAGGTCAGAACTGTTGAAAGTCAACATCTCAGCTTGCATGTTATATCATCGCGAAAGTCTCGAAAAACCCAGAAAGATTCTCCAAACATGCATTGAAAGAGCACACATGCAAAAACTAAAAATAGCTTCCAAAGCCCGGACTGCCAAAACTAGCAAGTGGTTTGTTTCAGCTCAGGCAAGCAGCTTAACGTGTTTTGGACGCAGTGTCAAGCTCAGACTTTAATTTTTCTTACTCGAATCAACCTCAACTTGGCATGAAGAAAGCAAACCCTAATTTCTCAGACTTAGCCAAAATTTCAATTCAAACGGGCACATCCCTGGAAAGACAGACAAAACAAGAGAGAGACAACAAGAAAACCAACCAAAACCAAAGCCCAAAGACCCGAACGGGACAAAAATTAGGGGGTCCCCATTTGCAATGGGGTGATGTGTGAAAAGGTCACAACAGCACCCTACTTGGAACAAAATTTCACAATTTCCCAATGTTTGACAATGAAAGCATTTTGTCAAACAGTTACCTTGCTCCTTTTTTGAGTGTGTTTACAATTTGTTTCTCAAGAGTGATTGATTATTGTCATAACCCTTAAGTATTGAAGCCTACATTAAATTGAAAACTCAAAAGAAATATTTATTTTATTATTGGGATGTATATTATTGATTAAGAGCTCTAATATGACCGATTAAATAAAATATTAATCATTGTTCCATAAATTAAAATTAAGCATTCTTAAAAACATTAACAATTTAGCTTTAGCCGTGAGTCACGGCTCTGGGAAGTGACGCGCCCGTGTAGGGAAAGAGTGCCTTGGTTCGAAGCCTTCAAATGGAGGAAGGCAAACGCAGCAAAGGGCAAAAAGAAAGAACAGGGACGTGTGAAGGCCGGCCAATCCCAAACGCTAGTGAAGTTTCTCACTAAGCTTTAAAGTTTAGCTTTCCTTTCTAGAAATAATAATCACTACAGAGTTAGACGCTATAGCATACTTTCAATATCGGCACTATTCATTTCTAAAAACAATACTGAACTTCTTGTTTGAGAAAATGCCATGATTCGGGCATAAAGGAGGATATATTCTGTACAAGGGATGTAAGTCCAAACATGGACGATTGGACAAGGTTATCGGCCCTGTTGAGGCGGACTGTACAGTCTGTGGCCACTCATAGGCATATATCCCCCGATTTCTATTGCATACAAATTCTATGGATTCTGCAATTATATTTTTGGTCGTTGTAGCTGGCATTGTTCATTAACTAGATTGGATCTTGAAATGGCATGATAATTAGAATGGCTATGTTGTGATTAACTCCAGATTGCATATTAAGGTTAACACAATGGGATAAATATTATTTTCCTGAAAGTGCAGTTTAGAATTGCACTCTCCTTAATGATTATTTGATGTTGGGCTTATTTACTTTCTGCACTCTGATATCATATCATAATGTACTGCAATCATTTGTTGAAATCTTTTAATAGCATTCTAAAAGAAGTGTGATAGATCATTGAAGATTATCTTGGAAAGAACTGTTTGTAAATCTGTGTTTGTAAATCAGTTTGCAACCAGCATTATAGAAGGCACTTTTCATGATGAAAGGTACAAGGTGGTTGATGGGTTGATACACTACAAAGCGAGGATCTTTTTGGTGGCTGATTCTAAGCTCAAAAAGAAGATTTTGCAAACTTTTCATGACATTCCACTTGCTGGTCATCAAGGCTATTTCAAGACCTATAGGCAGATTCGGGAAAGATTTTCATGAAAAGGGTTGAAAGAGGAAGTCCAACGCTACATCAGAGAGTGTCACACTTGCCAAATGAACAAGAATGAGCACACTCTTCCCGCTGGTCTGCTGCAACCTCTCCCTATTCCCAATCAAAAGTGGGAAAGCATATCAATGGACTTCATCACGGGGTTGCCAAAAACTCAAGGCAAAGACTGTATCTATGTTGTGGTGGATAGATTAACTAAGTTTGCTCACTTCTTTGGCATCTCTAGATCATTTTCAGCAGCTCAAGTTGCAGATTTGTTTTTTCATGAGGTGTTTTGATTGCATGGATTGCCGAAAAACATTGTAAGTGATACGGACAGCAAGTTTCTGAGCACCTTTTGGCAAGAGGTCTTCAGGTTGAGTGGTACAGTGCTCACTCCAAGCACTAGTTATCACCCTCAAATTGATGGACAAACGGAGATTGTTAACAAGTGGTTGGAGGGCTATCTAAGAAACTATGTTTCGGAGCAGCAAAGAGCTTGGGTGAAATGGCTTCACCTAGGAGAGTATTGTTACAATTCCTCATTTCACATGTCCATTTGGATGTCTCCCTTCATGGCTCTCTATAGTTATGAGGCTCCCAGCTTTGTTGATTTGGTGTTTGGTAATAGCAAAGCCCCTCAAGCCAAGGATTTGTTGCAACAAAGTCAAGATATTTTGAAGTCTTTGAAGAACAATCTTCAAATAGCACAGAATCAGCAGAAGATGTACGCTGATCAGCAACGTGTTGAGCGTTCATTTGAGGTTGGAGACATGGTTTATCTTCGACTTCAACCCTACAGACAATCTACTCTCAAGAAGAGTGGAGCTGAGAAACTCAAACCTCGCTTCTATCGGCCATTCAAAGTCATCAGGAAGGTTGGAGCGGTGGCTTATGAGTTGGAGCTACCAGTAAGTAGCAAAGTCCACAATGTCTTCCATGTGTCTCACCTCAAGAAAGCGCTTGGACACAACGTTGTTGCTTCATCAGACTTGCCTCCCTTGGATGAAGAGGGACAATTGGTTTTGGTTCCAGAGGAGATCATTAATTCTAGAGAGCGTTCATTGAGGAGGAGAACAATCAGAGAATACTTGGTGAAATGGAAGAATTTGCCTTTGGAGGATGCAACTTGGGAAAATGAGGAGATTCTATAGCATCCCGGCTTGCGATTGCTTGAGGGAAAGCAATCTTGGGGAAGGCGGACTGTAATGTCCCCTTCTTAGCAGTGAATCTTGTAGTTGACCGTTAGCCTATTCTTGAGACCCGTAGGCTACTCGGAGGCGAAAATTAGGGTTTCCTGCTTTTGAGGGGGTTGTTGCTTGAAGTTGGGTGATTGGATTGCGGATTCCTTCTGGGTTTTCAGTGAGCTTCACAGTGGTATAGCATGCATGGTGATCCGACCAACTTCATGAATTTGCTATTTTTAGTAAATTCTATTTCTGGCAGTGGTCCTGTTGGCTTCAGTGCAGTTGGCTCTCTTCTTCAACTAGTTCAGTTGGTATTGTGATTTTTGGCCTTTTGATGCATTTTCTAAAGGGATAAGTTACTTCAATTAAAATAATGTTATATTTTAATGTTATAACCCCTTGGCCTAGCTATATGACTTAAAGTTGTTCTGAAAAAGGGGACTTCAAGGGTGGATGCCTCATCTGGAGGTAATTTAATATTTTCTAAGGTCAAAAATCAAGCTTGAAAAGTGGGACGCCAACTTGGAGAGGGAAGATGATTTTAATTAAAAAGTCAAATTTTGCCTTGAAGAAAGGGACGCCATCTTTGGAGGGAAAAGAGAACAAATTCAAAATTGAAATTAGGCGCCTTCTTGAAGCTTCTAGAAGATTCCTCTCAAGTTTATAAAAGCAAGCCTCTGCTCTTCATCTGATTATCTTTTGTCTACCATACCATTATGCTGCTGGATTGTTCAGGCAAAGCTTTGAGGCAAGCATACCTCCTAGCACTTGGCTCATCTACTTGCTTGAAAGATAGCAACTAGTTGGGTAATAGATTATAGTTGAGCTGTTTTATAGTGAGTATTTTGCATTTGAGTGTATTCCTTGCATTTGTAGTTCAATTTCAAGCTTGTTAGTGAAATTTCTGAGTTGTTGGTTTATGTGGCTGATTGAGAGTTTTAATCATATATTCAAAAATAAAAAAAAATTCATTCTGGGTATCTTTCCATTGTGTGTCTTTGATAGGGGCGACGCTTTGTCTCAAGTTGCAGATATTTTGATGAAGAAATGATTATTGCCTTGGGAATTGTGCAAGAAAAGTTTTAGGGTTGTGAGCTAGGGTTTTATCATTGGCATAGGGGCACCATCATCCTATGGGTAATATGCATTTTGTTTCATGCATTTTGGATGGGTTTTTGAGTGAGTTGTGAGCATAATAGTGAGTTGTTGAGCTGTTGGTCTCTGCATTTTCAGTCAAAAATCAGTTATATCAGATTGTGTGAATTCTTTAGTTAAGTGAGAAATTGAGTCTAAGGGGTCTTGTGAGCATTGGTGAGTTGTTAGACATTATTGCAGCATTATTAAGCTTCTAATCTTGTGTTCCTGGCAGGCACTCTATCTCGTTGTAAGCTGAACAGTAGTACTGTCAGCATTCTCACTTCTTATTTATTTACTTGTACTTCCCGCTGAATAAGTGGAAGAGGTTGGCTTGCTGCCTATTTACTTTCAAAAATTGCATTGTACTTCAAATTGCTGATCGGCTGAGCTGTCACAAAACTCATGGATCCTCTGACCATATGCTCGCCCCTCCCACTTTGGATCTTAGGGCGCATTATTGGTTAGAGTTACTTTCAGTCAGCAGTTTGTAGGGACCCTCTGACCATATGCTCGCCCCTCCTCCCACATTGGGTCTTAGGGCGCATTCTTGGTTAGAGTTACTTCAGTTCAGCAGTGCATAAGATCCTCTGACCATATGCTCACACCTTGCCCAACATCGGGATCTTGGTGTACATCCTTGGTTAGAGTTGCTTTCTGCATCGTTTTGGTTTTGAAGCTAACCTTAACGGGTGCATGTTGCATTGCCTATTGTAATCAAAAAAAAAAAATTGGTCCGGTTCATTACAGTCTCTTTTAATTTGCAGTTAATTATTATGTCTGATTTTAGATGCTAGATGTTAAGGCTAACATGAAGAATTGTGGAAATGTGCTACATGATGGTGCAGGATTGTTACGCCATTGAGAGAAGGGTTGAATCCCCAGCAATCAGCAATCTTAGAGCCAATCGGGTACAGGAACATTACAATTATGCTCAGATCCAAACATGAAGTTCACTAGATATAAAGGTTATAATAATGAAAACTGACAATTCAAATGCAAACCAAAATATCTACAAAAATACAAAGATAGTATAGTTTTTTTTTTTTGGGGAAATAAGACAGTATAGTTGTTCATAACAGTCAATTACAGAGTTGCAACAGTGTTACATCCAATTCTTATCATATAATCTGACCTAGATTAAAACCAATCAATTTGAACTCCTTGTAGATATGGCACCACCATAGATTGATGTGCAGTCTTCATCATAACAGCAAGCCACCAACAATGTTGGCTTGGTTTAGGAGCCCCTATGTGCCTATCAATGGACACAAACTCCTAAACACAACAAATAGAAGATTATTTCTGCCAATGATCATCTGCCTAGCTCAAGGAAAAGGCTCATGTCTAGCATAGAGGGAAAGTGCTTAGGTAATAGGCGTGGCAAGTCCTTTGTTTCACCTCCAAACGCCCTAATCTCCTTGCCACATACAGCCACCCAACTATATCCTTCCCTACCAACCAGCAATCAAGACGCCTATGCAAAGTATTTCCCACACACCAGCAATAATGTGAAATCTCCAAATATTGATTGCCCATAACGAGATAGCTACCATTCTTCCTTGGCGCCCACATAGTTTATGTTATTTGATCACAATAACTCAGGAAAGAAATGCCACCATCCTAAATGGCTGTAATCAGTGATCATCACCTGCAAATTCATACAGGCAAACAACTTTGGAAATACTCCATAAACCTCTGTAAACCTTTCTCTAAAATTTATAACCAATATCTACAAATTCCTAATAACTCCTTCAAACCCTGGATTGAAGCTTCTCTGAAATTGTTGAAGTGCAATACATAACCCCTGAATGGAGTTATTAGCAAGCAGCCTTGGGAGACCTTTCACTTCTTTAGCATACTGTTCCTCATGAAGGTTTTCAACCTCAAGAAGGCAAGACTTTCGAGTCCAACCATCAATACCTTCTCCAATTTTCTCCAAAACATGAATGTGCAAATGAGCTCATAAAATGTCTTTTATTTCTCCCTCCAATTCCCACGCTCAAGATGGCAATTTAAAATTATTTTATTTCCCACCTTATATCTCCCTTAAGTTGGCATCCAACTTTACATTATAAAATCGTTTTTTTAAATCCCCTTGTAATGCCTTTTTATCATAAGTCATTAAAATATATAAATAATGCAATAAGTTAAATATTTAATTTAACTTTATTATTAACATTATTTAAATTTAATACCCATGACCATGATAAATGCCAAGATAACTTCATGGTAAGAATCGCCAACTTTCCTGATATGGAAATATTGCAATTGATCAGGACGCTGACCCCCTGTGACTTACTAAAAATAGTATGAACAAAGTGTACAAATCAAGCTCCAGAAGGTACAAATCAAGCTCCAGAAGGTGCATAGCAACAACCCTAGAAACACTAAGTTGGGAAACACCAATTGAGCACAAATGGTTGACTGTCCAGTCACAAACGCCCTTAGTGGGCTCCCTAACCAACCTGTTAGTCCACGGGGACCAAGTGATGGACTAACCTCAGCAACTAATGACTGCCTAGGAAAAAAGGGATATTACACATCCCTTGAATTTCTTCCTAACATAGCCACTGATGTAAACCTTGTCTTGTCATGTGTGTTTTCTACATTTCCCCCTCAATTCTCACTTGATAATAGTTATATTTCAAATATAACATTATAAAATACTTAGCATGCTTAAGTTGACCCAACAAATCATCAATCAATGGAAGAAGGTACCTACTCTTAATAGTTGTCTTATTCAATGCTCTATAATCAGTACGCATTGTCCAAAAACCATCTTTCTTACATACGATAACAATAGGAGAATCACATTGAGAAGTGCTTGGACATATTATACCTTGTTCTAATAAAGATTGTTATGGTCTTCTTACCTTCTTTTCCTCCATAAATGATAGTATTTAAAGAGCTATGTTAGGAGAGGACAACCTGGTAATAACTAGATCTCATGCTCTACCACTCTCTTAGATAGCATACCCTTGGGCTCTTGGAGAATTCTTTAAATCGCTCAAACAACTCTTGAACTTCTCTTGCTCTATGTCAGTAAACATGCTAAGAGAATTGTTTTACTCAACGATCTCATTATTCCTCAAAATATGCAGAGAAAATTTCCCAGCAACATTAAAAAATATTTGATTTGGCTGACCCTCAAAAAGGAGATTTTGGATTGACCTTCTATGATGTCCCCATCAAAAAGGAACAGATAAGTATAAGATAAGTTGATTTCATACCTTCTACAAATTTGATTGACCAAAACATACATACATACATATATCTATATATATATATATATATGCGTACATATATATTTACCCATATATATCTATATGTATATAATATATCAAAATCAATATTTATATTTACATCATAATATTGATTGATCAAATACAATATTGCAAACAATACATATACAAACGATCTATTAACCATTGACTAATCGCAGCCAATTGGGAGAAGTTGTTTCATATGAAAGGACACAACACTTTGAGAAGACACGGTTGAAGGACAAGACACGACTCTAGGCACGGATGGATACAAAGAGGAGGGCGACAGAAGATTGGAGGACATACGGAGAATAGTAAGAAGATAACGCTGCAATAAAATCGACCTTTTTCACCACCAAGTTCAAAATAAGGAGCAAATAAGGAAGGAGAGCATATTCGGCTTTCCATAAAAATCGAGTCAAGCACAAGCACCTATCAGACATTGGAGAATACCGTAGAGAGCATTCGTAGGTGAAATTAACAGCCAAAGACTATCGTCCCATCAGTCCAAGAGGAGGAACGTATTAAGAAGACCCAGTGATAATCGGCCTCATATCAGACCCAATTTATATTGATCCTTATATATATATATATATATATATATAACACATTTACATCAGTTCATCTCAGATCTATCATCATTATATCAGACCGATCAATATTGTACCAGATCTATTAATCAATATGTTGTGGCAACATACAATCAATTGAACATCAATCATACTGTCATTGCATTTATCACAAGTATAAATAAAATATACATACATAGATATCTGGAAGTAGATTATTTTCTCTGATTTTTCCATTGAAGTCATATCTTTCTAAATTCTGAGTTGAGAGTAAAAGTCTTTCTTCTATTGAGGATCATCACACCTTCACATGCATTGATGGTGTAGATTCCCCTTCTTTGATGAAGTGGTTCATTTTATCTCTCCTCGTGAAGAGACCATCTTTAACATACATGTACAGGATGTCAAAGACCACATTACACACATCAAGAGGCACGTCTGCAACAACCCCATTGTTGTACCCAAAATTAAAAATTTTGCTTCATTAAGGCATTTTGTAAGAATGATCAAAGTTTTGAAAAAATTGTCAAAAGGGTCAGAAAATGGAAATTTGCGTAATGAGCCAAACTAGATCTGACTCAAAAACCCCCAATTTTCTGCCCTAAATTTTCAGATTTTTAATTTAAAATAAAAACTTCTCTAGAATCTATTCTGAAGATATGAAATTCCAGCACAATAATAAATTGCAAAATAATCCAGCTTTTGCATTTAATCAGAAATAGTTGCAATAATACATCAGCTATGGCAACTTACAAATATATTTTGCAGCAATACAACAACTACTGCAAATCTGACAAACCCTCAGAAATAGCTTGAATCTAAAGCACAAAGTGAGACACCTGAATGATATCTCCAACAGACAATGGGTTTCCATCCATTGCCTTCAAGCTCGAGGGATTCCGTCCTCAAACCTGCTGAAAGCCAAAGCTTCCCTGAATTCTCCAAGAGAAAGTAATAACCAAGCATATACCAAGCATGCTGAAAATGAGCCCTTGCAACACTTTTTATAAGCTTCTCATAAGAACTCATTCACACTTTTGACCAATGTGGGATAAAACATAAACTTCCATTTTGCCTTTTTGATGTCTCATGTATTTTAAAATAAGGGGCCCCTTTTACTATTCATTTTCCCACTTAACTTTAGGCTCACTTTAATAAAGTTAAATGATTGGCTTTAACTTTATAATTTAAACTTTATTAATGCAGAGACAAATTAAACCAATGGAACTAAAATCATCTGATGATAATAACCAATCTTCCATTGAAAAGGCACTGTCACTGGAGACCCCGGCCCATCTGATGAATTACTATTCACAACATTAATGACTTACTAAAAATAGTAAGTATGCCAAAACTACCTCCAAATGCCCCAAATTGACCTGCAACGAAAATTGTCTAGGCCAACAATCCTCAAGATTCCTTAAAAGCCCTGGTTAGCCTACGGAACCAAGGAGAAATAGGCTAATGACAACATCATACAATGCGAGCTAGAAAAGGGGACATTATGTAATGTCCCCTTCCTGTTGACATCTCCCAGTTTTTGAGATTGGCCTATCATGTGACCCTCGTAGGCTAATACAATGGATAGAGGGTCTTGTTGAATTGGAGCTCCGACTATTTTTAGCAGTATGGTCTTAGCACATGCAGAATCAGTCACTTATCATCAGGCTTCAGATGGTTCATCATTTGGACTAATATTAAAAGAGATATTAATATTTATTTGCTAGAATAAATATTATTTAAAAAGTGAAGTTAAAATTATAAAGTTATAATATAATTTTATATTATAACTTAAAGTGACTTTGGAAGGGGTCGACCATCATAAAAGGGGGGCCAGTTTCTAATTGATTTTTATATTAAAAAGAGACGCCAAACTTAAGAAATGATTTAAGTGAAAAATATAAAGTTATTAAAAATTAGGGTTTTGAGCCAAGTTCGCCCTAATTGAGAAAAAGATAAAAGTTCGCTTGAGAGAGGAGTTCATTATGCATTTTGGAAAAATCGACTTTTGCTTCTTTCTTCTAAGAACAGAGCCTAGGGTTCCAGTTTTCTTTCGGCATTGGAGAACAAGCCATCTTCAGTGTCTGTAGTTCAGAGGCTGTGAAATATCAACTAATTTATTGCTTGTCAGAGAAATAGCTTCATCCAGAAGTTATTACAAAGCTTATTCAGAGGTCATCATCTCAGAGCTTTTATTCAGAAATCATCAGAAGAAGAAAAAATCATTGAGCGGCTGATTTGTATTCATCTGGCACTATCTTCAAGGTTGTACGGAATTAGTTGCTGCTGTTTGAAGGTCGTACTTTTCAGCAAGAGGGCCGTACTTCTTACCCTAGCTTGGAAGCCTTATCTTTCAGCCTTCTGCCTTCTCCAGTTTGGACGCCTAGTTCTCTGAGGCAGTTTGCATCTATTTCGAGGTTCAAAAAGGGTCTTCTGGGTCTAGCCGTACCATATCATACTTCATCCAGGCGGCTGCAATCAGGTTTTGGATATCATATTTTGTTTGTATTTTCAGTCTGCATGTCAGAGATTTACCTTTGTAATCATCTGAAAAGAATAATGATTCCATATGCTATCATTTCAGAGACTTATTTGCTTTAGTTCGTACTTCCTGGAGTTTATTTTAATTTTTAGAAGTATTTCTTTCAAAATTGCATTTTATATTATTGCATGCAAAAACCCAAAACACAAAAAAAATCAGAAACAAACAAAAAAACAATACAGTTTCCGAAACAGTGAGAACAGGGGTTTCTACACATTACAATTTGCATGTCACACATGTTGGTCAAAAACTCAAAAATTTCAAAATCTGACAATCTGAGTCTCTTCAAAGCAATCCACAAAACCCATATTTCAGTTTTTCAGCCCTACTTATTAGGAAAAATTTATATTTTTAGAAAGTTGTTAACAATAGACTTTTTTGGGTTTTTTCTAGGTTTCTTCTTAAATGGATAATGGCAAAATTTTCTAAAAATAGAATTTTTGTTTCTAGGGGTCAAACTGATTTTGATTGGTTCAAAATACTTTCTCATCAGGCTGATCTAGTCAGAATCGTCAAAAGATCAGTTTTTCTCTTGTGGGTCTATTCTGCTTTTTCATAAGCTAAACCAGGAGCTCCAAGGTCATCAATGGAGGATAGTCAACTACTAGGCATCAGATTTAAGGTCTCAAACGCTGCACAGATCAAAAATGGCAAAAGACGCCCGAGAAACAAAGAACGAAGGAGGGGAATCTGAAAATTTTGAAAATGATGAAAATTTGTCTAACACTAGAGATGCTAGGCGCCCATGTCTAGTCAAGACGCTTAGCAATCTTTGCCTGAGCATATTTTTCAGTCTTCGATATGAAGTGAATGCAGCAACAGCGAGCATGAAGCGGTGAACGCAAAGAGCAAAGAAAGAGTTGAAAAAATGAAAATAAAACTAACTCTGGAAAGTAAAGGCGCCCTTGCTAGCTAGGGGCGCCCATCATTTCAAGCTATCAGAACCTAGAGTTAGGGTTGGTGCATCCAAGACATCTTTCTCAGAATTCTTCTGGCTTCGCAGTGAATCTATTAGTTGGGTCATTCGATCAATCAAACAGCCGAAATCTTGGATCGAATAGAGAGGTTTTATCAAAGAAGCAAATTGAAAATCATGAAAAACCTTCAAGATATTCTAAGTCTGGTGATCATGGGCGCCCCGACTAGCCAAGGGCGCCTAAGGTTTTGGGAGGTCAAAATCAGTTTCTAAGGTTTTCCAAAATGCTCATCTTTTTTAGAACTCTTCAGGCCTTTGAGTGGATGTCTCGGCCAGATCATCAGATTCATCAATCACCAGATATTTCAGATCAAATGGAGGACAAATCATGGGAGACAAATTTGAGGAATTGAAAAACACCTGAAAGTGGTTAAGTCTAGCAAGGATGGGCACCCAAGGTTTTGAGCATTTAAAAGCTACATTTAGGATTTCTAACCTCCGAGAAGTTTCTTTCAGATTTGAATAGGCTCTTCAATGGATTCATTAGTGAGCTCAGAAGATTTGTCAAACGCCAGATATTTCAAATTGAACGAAGGTGGAAATATGTGCAAAACAAAAAAAAATCAAAAGAAAGGATGAAAAACACAGAAAATTGACTAACTCTAGAGGAGTTGGGTGCCCCATCTAGCCAGGGGCGCCCAAGATTTTGAGGGCTCAGAAATGGTTTTTAGAAATGGGTTTTTTAGAAATAGCACAATACTTTGCCTAAGAACGTTGGGTGTGGTGAATTCAAGGAGGAGTTTGCAATCATGATTACTCTGCTCGATCGTGTCACAAGTCAAGCAAAGGCCAATAAATTCTAGCCTTGGATGTGTTGATGTGTTTTTCGTGACCGCACCAACGCAGAATAAAGTCGCCCACGACAACCCTACTCTCTCTTGATCAAAGTATTCCGCATGCTAAGATTGCAAGAAAGTTCATGCGTTCAACTCCAAGGTTCCTTTAGTGTGAATAGGCTTAGTTGCTCGATGTGATTTGCTAGTATTTCAAGGGGACTTACGGAATTGTTCAATGGCGGAGAAAGGAATTCAAAGGCTCGAAAGATTTATCTATGAAGCGTGAGTTACCTATTCTAACTAGAAAGTGCTGAATTGAAATGGTGTAAGGTTAAGAAGATTCTAATCTATTCTAAGGTGTGGGATACGGAGCTCAACTTCAGCAAACTTCAACCGAACTTCGCTTTGCCTCGCATCGGACAGCTTCCACGGAGTCGGTACAATCTTCAGAGGAGTAGTTCAAGGTGTTCAGATCATAACTTAGCATGAAAATACCATCACAACGACGCATATAGACATACAAATCATGATCGAAGTTAAGTACATGATATTCCAGTTGACCACACAAAGCGCATTCACCATCAACAAATACACTAGTGGTATGGATAGACGAAGTTGCTTAGATCAAACACCACATTCCACAATTAACATCTACGTGCATGGAATGAAAATTATACTACTTTGAACTATTTTACGCTACCATTTGAATTGGAAGGACGAAGAAACCTTGCTAGCTACTCACAACAAAGATGAAATTCACCATCAATGAAAACTCTTTTATTGAGAGAGTGTTCACAACAATTTCTTACAAAGTTTTCAAAGGGAAAACTTTCCCTCTTCTTCAACTACACTATCAATCTATACTAAGCTACTTCTAAGCTATCACCTAGTTGTCTCTCTACTCCGACTCCTACTCTAATTCTACTGTCTAATGAGTTACAAATGAGGGGGACTCCCCCTTTATAGATGGCCCAGTCCAACGGACGGCTCAAATTACAATCGGCTGGATGGCCCAGATCGTGCCACCTCAGCCCTAAACAAGATTTGCCCTAAAAACTGCCACAAAGGAGAGTGGGGTAATAAATGAGCCATAATGTCCATTATCCTTCTAGAAGATTCCATTTGTAGACGCGTTCACACTGTCCTTGATCTCCTTTCTTGACGTTGCTCTTTGACTTCTTCCACTTGAGGGTCTTCATCTTTGTCACTTAAGTTATACTAAGTCTCAACACTTAGCCATTTTCTTGCAACTTTCTCCCTTCGAGATTGAAACTCGTAACTTTATCTTCCTCCGAAGGTTGTAATATCATCGTGCTTCACCACCTCCAGACATCGTGCTCTGGCCTCGACATTCCTCCTGCAAAACAAGCGAGGAGAAGAGTATTAGAACACTTCATAATATAATCTTAACTTACTTACCTGATTTTCACATTCTAACTTCCAAGCGTTCATCATTTTCCTTAGCCAACTTTTCAACCCATCTTCCTCAAGGGCGTATCATCTTTGAGAAATTCGTTTCACTAACTGGAGCTCTGATACTCAAGTCCGTTCATCTCTGATTCTGGAAGATTAGTCCCACAAAGAATTTGAGCAAATTCACCTAGGCAGTTCCCTTCAAATTCATCATCTGGAGAATTTCACCTTGAAAACACATTTTCTTCATTTTGCCTTAGAAAATTTTCAAATTTCCCTTAGGAAAACTCGTCAACCTAGTGCCCATCAAAAATCCTCATCCTGAAGGCCGCAGCGAAGCATGGAAGACCTTAAAATCAACTCCTCATTGATAATCTTCAATACCCAGAAGAAAATTTTCTCTGAAACGCGATGAATCCATGGGTGCACAACGAACGGGTTCATTTAATTTTTTAAATTTTTTAAACCTTAGAAAAATATTATTCCACCAGTTTGAATCCGTTCTTCATCTGTGATCGTCCTATGTTGCTCTGACTTGAAAAATATTAACTCATCTGCATTATCATCATTCTCTGACTTCATTACTGAGAAAATTTGCTCGAGCTTCACGAAGAAAAAAATTTCACCACCTTGAGCTCTAGGCGTATTTTCTAAGGGAGAAAATATTTTGTGCCTTAAAAATTTTTTTGAATCACTTGGCATTTTTGAAAAATTTCCCCTTAGAAAATTTTATTCATTCTTCAATCCATCTTGCCAGTGGTGAGAAAATTTTATCAACTTCTCTTAGAAAATATTTCTCGAAAGCACATCACGCTTAACATATTTTATTTTATTCATCAACTTGGGCGCATATTAGACTTCATGAAGGACACCTTGTTAAAAAAAAAATCCAACGCCTAGCTTACTCTTTAATCTCCCTTTGGGCGCATTTTATGTTTGAAGAGGACATTTTAACTTTCAACGCCTAGCATGTTTTATTCATCACCCTGACAACTTTATCTCATTTACCACGCCTCACCTCATGTTCATTTTAACATGGCGCATATTGCATGTCAAGGGGGATATGCTTTAAGTCTACGCCTTAGTAATCTCATCACTTGGCACTTATCTCTCCACCCTACACTTCACCTTAGGCGCATAACGCCTAGCAAGTTTTACCCCTTTCATTTTACTTTCACACTCTTCAACTAACTTCAGCTTAGGCGCATATCATATGTGTGGAGGATGACCCTTGAACTTCACCATTTTGTCTTCACATGGCCCCATTTGGGCGCATTTTGCTATGTGTGAAGGATGAGTTTTGTTGACTCCTTTGACCTCTTTTATTTTGGGCGCATTTGAGCATGCATGAACGATGGGCGCATTTGGGGGGTGGTGGAGAATCTTTCAACACTTAAAATTTTTTATATGCCTCTACCTTGAGCTGGGCGCATTTTGCTATAGGAGCAGGATGAAATTCGTTGACTTTTTGGACCCTCTTGCTTGTTGGGCGCATTTCACATAGGCTGCAGGATGGAAGTTGTTGACTATTTTGACTCACTTACATTTTGGGCGCATTTTACTAGTGGAGGAGGACGAGTCTTCTACTTAGAAACTTTTCAAACATGAGGCCTTGAGCTGGGCGGATTTTGTCATATGTGAAGGATGAAGTCCAACGCTTAAACATTTTCTTCACTTCCAGTTAGATGAGGGCGCATTTTGGCATGTGTGGTGGACGAGCTTCACTCTTAGAAATTTTCCATGCCTCCTCATTTACCTGGGCGCATTTTGTCATGGCTGCAGGATAGAGTTCTAGACTTAGAATTTTTTTCTTGTTTTCGCCAATTTTCATGCACTGCTATTTATAGTAAGCCTTCTGATTTTGCATCTCTGAAGCTCATAATGATTTGAAATTTTGCACACTGCATCCTCATAACCTTGTTGTCCTGTCGACACTACCATTTCGAACTGACCTGCTATTTATAGCATGTTTTTGGAGGTGATTTACTATAAATAGTAACTGCTCGCTTCTGATAGCTCCACTGCTCCGATTGACTTGAAATTTGAATGAGGCGCTCCTCACCACGTGGCCTGTCTATTGACATTGGCGCATGCACTCGATTTACTATTTTTAGCCTGTTTCCAAATTGACTTACTATAAATAGTAAGTGCTCCGTTTGACTTGAATTTTACCAGTAGATAGCCTGAAGGATGCTGATCGCAGTGGTTTACACCGGTTTTCAAAAATTCTGACTTTTTGCCCCTCTTTTCAGGCTCCGAAGCTGGAAACCCTAATTTTCTCTGCATGCATATCAAATGGTCTCTGTTTGTTCTCGTTTCTGCATTGCATAAGCTCATAATCAATTGTTGGGAGGCGGCCCGAGACGCACCGCTAAAAATAGCAAGTTCCTTGAGTGATTATCTTCATTTGCATGTCACACCATCGCGAAGCTCTCGAAAACCCATCAGGAATCATCCGACATGCAAAAGAAACACTGACATGCAAACCCTAAAAATAGCCTCCGAAGACTGAATTCTGAAAGTTGTCGTCTCGTCTTGCATGTTACATCATTGCGAAGGTCTCGAAAAACCCAGAAGGAATATGCCAACATGCAAAGAAAAACTCTGCATCTGAGCCCTGAAATTTGTGCTGGAAGCTAGACTGCTAAAAATAGAAAGTTGTCTGTTTTTTACTCAAATTTTGCATACGAGTAGCCTGATGCGCTCTGAATGCCGTGTGACTATCGGAATCTCAAAAAATGCTGACTGATTGCCTGTAACTGCACACTTACTAAAAATAGTAAGTACCCCAAAATCTGATGAAAACTTGCTAAGAGCCTGCTGGAAGCATACTGACAACAACGTTAAGCTCTGTTTTCAATTTATTCACCCTATTCGACCTCGGACTGACCAAGAAAGATGAAACCCTAATTTTCAGACTTGGTCAATTTTACGCTTAAGCTCAGAGACGGGCACAACCCGGAAAGGTAGACAGAACGAGAGAGAGACAACAGCAAAAACAAACCAACATCAAACCAAAAGCAAAGCCAAAATTAGGGGGTCCCCATTTGCAATGGGGCGATGTGTGAAAAAGGTCACAACAGGATGTTTGACGTCATCTCCCACATCATTGATAAGACAGAACTCTATGATTGGCTGACTTTGATCAGTGATAGTCTCCATCATCAGATGACCGAATATTTCAAAATCCATGAGTTTCATATGATTTCATACCTTGTAGATCTAATGGCCTTTCAAGGCAAGTTTAGAGGTTTGAATGTCGTAGGAACTCTGGGTGTTTAGCATGTGTATCATCATTACCCATAGCTGGAGTTTTCAGAGTCAACACATCATTACAGGAAGGTGAATGATGCATTCTTGATGCATACGGTGAGAGACTTAGACAATGAGTTGCATGTATGGTTTTGATCAGATGTCAGATCGGCAATCGTGAAGTGGGTACATAAAAGAAACAAGTTGAGTCTAGTTGTATTTGATTGATTTGAAAGCAAATTGGGTACAAAATGGCATCCTCATGTGGAATGCGTTGATGTTGATATTCTGAAACAAAATGAAAATAGCAAATTGTTTTTGTAAAAATGTAAGTAAATACTACATTAATATATTTTACAAATTTACATCTTCCTCTTTCCCATGTCTAGTGAAAACTAGGGAAGAGTCAGAAATAGACGATATTATAGATGAAGACTTGTAGGCAAACTTGGAAACTTGGACTTGGAGAGTACCTAGAAAATCAAATGAAATCAATGGGAGTTTGAGGGCAATGCCCCCAATGGGGTCGAGAGGCAGCTCCCCTTGTGGGGGTCTAGAGGCAATGCCCCTAGCGAGGTCGAGGGGCAGCGCCCCTTGTGGGGGTTTGGGGGCAACACCCCTAGCAGGGTCGAGGGGCAACACCCCTCATGGGGGTCTAGGGGCAGCGCCCTGTTGTGACCTTTTCACACATTGCCCCATTCAAAATGGGGACCCCCTAATTTTTGCTTCATTCTGGTCTTTTGGCTTGGGTTTTTCTCTCTCTCTCTCTCGCTCTGTCTCTTTTCTGTCTGCCTTTCGAGGATTGTGCCCGTCATTGAGCTTAAGCGTAAAATTGACCAAGTCTGAAAATTAGGGTTTCACCTTTCCTGGTCAGTCCGAGGTCGAATAAAGTGAATAAATTGAAAATTGAGCATAACATTGTTGTCAGCATGTTTCCAGCAGGCTCTCAGCAAGTTTTCATCAGATTCTGAGGTACTTACTATTTTAAGTGTGAAATTGAGGAGCAATTCGTCGGCATTTTTTGGTCCAGGCAATCCGCAGCATTTGTCGGAAACTGTCGAGGCTACTTTCGTGGGTAGTAACGGACAACTTTCTATTTTTAGCAGTTCAGCTTCCGGGACAAATTTTAGGGTTCAGATGCAGAGTTTTTCTTTGCATATCTGCATATTCCTTCTGGGTTTTTCGAGACCTTCGCAACGGTATAACATGCAGAGCGAGACGACAACTTTTAGAATTCAGTCTTCAGAGGCTATTTTTAGGGTTTGCATGTCAGGGTTTCTTTTGCATGTCAGATGATTCCTGATGGGTTTTTCAAGAGCTTCGCAATGGTGTGACATGCAAACGAAGATAATCACTTAGTAAGGAACTTACTATTTTTAGCAGGTGCGCCCTGGCAGTCGCTTCCCAGCAGTTCAGAATCACGAGCTGATCGCAATGCAGCAGAAACGAGGACAAACAGAGATCATTTGATACGCATGCAGAGCAAATTAGGGTTTCCAACCTCGGGACCTAAAAAGAGGGGTAAGAAGCCAAAATTTTCGAAAACCAATGTAAACCACTGTGATCAGCATCCTTCAGGCTATCTGCTGGTAAAATTTCAAATCAAACGGAGCACTTACTATTTATAGTAAGTCAATTTGGAAACAGGCTAGAAATAGCAAGTCAAGTGCATGCGTTGATGTCGACAGACAGGTCACGTGGTGAGGAGCGCCTCATTCAAATTTCAAGCCAATCAGAGCAGTGGAGCTATCAGAAGCAAGCATTTGCTATTTATAGTAAATCATCTTCAGAAATGGGCTAAAAATAGCAGGCCGACCAAAAATGGCAGTGTCGACGGGACAACAAGGTCATGAGGATGCAGTGTTTAAAATTTCAAATCGTTCTGAGCTTCAGAGATGCAAAAATCAGAGGGCTTACTATAAATAGCAGGGCATGAAAGCTGGCGAAAACGAGGAAAAAAATTCTAAGTCTGGAACTTCATCCTGCAGCCATGGCAAAATGCGCCCAAGTTGATGAAGAAGCGTGGAAAATTTCTAAGTATGAAGCTCGTCCTCCACCATGCCCAAAATGCGCCCATCCAGCAATGAAGTCAAAGAAAGTCAACGTTTCTCATCCTCTTGCCTAGCTAAAATGCGCCCAAGGGAAACTGGAGAAAGCATGAAAAATTTCTAAGTATGAAGTTTCATCCTGCTCAAGGGGTAAAATGCGCCCAAGGTGCAAAAGTCAAAGAAAAGTCAACAATGTTCATCCTATAGCTACATGAAAATGCGCCCACCTTGAAGCAGGAAAGTTGAAAAATATTATAAGTATTGAGGTTATCCGCCACCACCCTCCAAATGCGCCCAAAAGCAAATAGGTCAAAAGAAGTCAAACAAATTCATCCTCCTCCTAGGTGGAAATGCGCCCAAAAGCATGCATGTGAAGACGAAACGAGGAAGGTGAAAGGTCACTCCAAGGCGTGGTTATAGGTTTCATCCTCCATCAAGGCTAAAATGCGCCCAAGAGGGAAGTGGGTCAAACAAGTCAACAATTCTTATCCTCCACCTACATGAAAATGCGCCCAAATGAGGTCAAGTAAAGACAAAAAAACGGAAGTTGAAGAGTCATCCTCTTGCCTAGCTCAAATGCGCCCAAGTTGAGGTGGCAAAAGTGAATGGAAGGTGGTAAATGGGGTAAAAGGTGTTGAAAATACCTCAAGGCGTGGTCAATACAAGGGTAAATGCTAGGCGTGATTTTTAATTTCCTCTTCAAGTCTCAAATGCGCCTAAGGTGGTAGGTGTTAGAGAATTTTTCTAAGGTGTGTGAAGTATGAAAACAAAATGTTAGGCGTGGTGAAGTTAGATGTCCCTCTTCAAGTCCTAAATGCGCCCAAGGTGATATGTGTGAGGTGGTGAAGATAAAATGCTAAGGCGTGATTTTCCTCAAGTGTGCTATGCGCCTAGGGTGGTGAAGTGAATACAAGATGAAGTGATGAGAATTTCTTCTAAGGCGTTGGAGCTTTAAATAAAATATTTTTCAAGTGTGAAGAAAAATGCAGAGTGGTGAGTGGGAAATAAAATGTGCTAGGCGCCTTCAGGACTAAATTTTTTTTTTTTCTAAGTGAAGTTGATGAAGTTTCCACCACTGGCAAACGAATAAAATTTTCTAAGGCAAATTCTCAAAGTGCAGGATGATTTAAAATATTTTCTAAGGAAAAAATATTTTCTTCTTAGAAAATACGCCTAGAACTCAGGATGATGAATTTTCTTCTTGGAACACCGGCGAACTTTTCAGTGATGAAGTCAGAGATGGATGATAATGCAGGATGGATTGATAAAATTCCTCAAGTGAGAGCAACACAGGATGATCACAAGCGAAGAATGGATTTAATTTGATAGAATAATATTTTCTAAGGTTCAAAATTTAAAAATTAAATGAACCCGTTCGTTGGGTACCCATGGATTCGAAGCATTCTGAAGAAAATTCTCTTCTGGGTACTGAACATTTGTGATGATAGATGGATTTCTATGTCTTCCGCACTTCGCCAACACTTTTTCAGTGAAGAATTTGATCAGTGCTCAAATTGTGAATATTCCTAAGGGAAATTTTAAAATCTTCTAAGGCAAATTTGAATAAAACGACTCTTGACAACAAAGTGATTCGAATGATGAATTTGAGATGAGTTGCCTAGATGATTTTGATTGAATTCTTCAATGATGAATTTTCCAGAGCTGATGAGGAGTTAAATTCAAATTCAAGTGATAGAGTTTCAGCTGGTGAATTAAAAAGATGAACTTAAATTAAATTTTCCGAAAATAAATTCAAAGATGCCAGTCAAGGTCGAACTTCTAGAAGGTTGAGGTTCTCGGACAAGTGTCAGAAATACCAGAGAGGGAAATTCGAATTCTTGAAGTGGAGTAGTGGAAATTAAATGTACTGGCTATAATTGGCTCCTTCTAGAATTCAATTCTTGCTATAAGAGCTAAAACTTATTCACTTCTTTTTCAGAGCTGGAGAAGTCGAATTTGCTCTAAGTGAAGATTGTTGCTAAGCATTGCTGAGGCTTGAAGTTCGAAATTTTTGCTAAGTCTGAGAGTTGCTGAGTGAAAGGCGTTGGAGATTTGCTATTGCTGAAGTTCGAATTTGCTGAAGGGCACCTTGAGTTGCCAGTACAAGTGAAGGAAATTTCGACTTAAAGAGGAGTTTGCTGAAGTTTGAATTTGTTGAGGCTTGAAGAAGATTGTATTGCTGAAGCTGGAGGGGCGCACTTGCTGGGAGTTTAAAAAAAAGTGCGAACTTGCTGATTGCTGATTGAGATTGCTGAAGACAAGGCTTGCTTGAAAATTCGTTTCTAAGTGATTGAAGCTCGAATTTATTAGAGAAGAAGCTGAGGTTTGCGAATTGGAAATGTTCTTGAAGTCGACTGCAGCCCCTACACAATGTCTTATTTATTTTATAAATTAAATTTGCTGATGAATGTTTATTGTCCTGCAAATGGCTGAGGCAAGGGCGACTGGCAAGGATAACAATGGTGCATCCAGACAGGCTGTGATCAAGAAGTTGAGTAAGACATTCATACCGGAATCAAAATTTATTTCAAAGTTGGGCAAGCTGACAGACACCAACTTGGGCTCCGTCAACCTGGAGACCTTCAAGAACAGAATGTTGGGGATTGGAAGTCATCGACCTTCGACCACTTCGCACAATATTGTTCGAAGCGGATTGTATGCAGCTGTTGGGTTCCCACCAGCCATTCAGTGTTCGGAGCTGATGATGGAGTGCGCCAATTATTATGAGAAGGATCACAGATCGATCATGTCACCAGATGGCCAAGTGCTAGCCAATCTTACTCCTGCTGCCATTGGTGAGGCTTTCGGGATCCCGGTGCATAGAAACATGGTTTACAAATCCAGAGAGTGAGCTGAACGGATGTATGCTTTTGCATTCGAGAGATGCACGGAGACAATTAACACTCACTGGATGAGCACTCCCAAGCCTTCTCGTACAAAGCTGCCAAAGCAAATCATAGCAGATGACTTGAAGCAAGAGTACTGTGATCTCATTATGATGCTGAGCAGAGTTGGTGGTTGCCCACAGTCATTTATTTTCAAGCCTTGGATGTTTTACTACATCAACCTCGTGTTGGAAGGGAAAGATTACGTCAACTGGGCCGAGATGATCAGTGACAATTTGCACGAGCAGCTCCTGAGCCTGAGAAGGACGAAGACATTTTACATGAGCTCTTACATCATCTATATGCTGGCTTGTATGACGAAGTATACGGGGATCTCTTACAAGGAACCTGTCGGTTGTGGCTCCCACCAATTTAAAATACATGATGCTTGTCCGCAGTTGCATTTGGCAAGTACCACTCATTACAAGCGTGTCAATGACGCTTTCACCATGCACATCACGAGATTGCTTCAGGAGCGGTTACATCACAGAATCTCGAGGGAAGCCCAAGAGCTGATTGAAAGGTACGGGTGCTGGTTTATACAATTTCCGAAATTTTCTTACATAAGGCTGCAAGGTTTTTCATCATATCCGTATAGGCTGCCAAAGTACCCAACCGATAGAATTTTGATGTTAGAGATATCTAGGCAATTGGTCGCCTACGATAAAATTCAGAAAAAGAAGGGAGGAATTGAATTCCCAATTGTCATGGGCAACTCAGATGAGGTGTGTCCTTCGATATAGGCAGCCCGAGAAGCCGAGAGCGAGCTTCAATTTTATCACTTTTCATATCACACCAGCCGACAGCACTATGATCCACATCATAACATCAAATGGGTACTGTCAGAGGAGTTTAAGCATAAGGCAAATATTGAGGATTATTGGGCTGATGCAGCAGATGAGATTGAAGTCAGGAAAAGAATGTTTTCTCGGTTGCCAATTACTTTGATCAGGGAGTGCGAAGTTGTTCCGGTTCCAGACCAGGTCAATGAGGATATGGACGTTGTCCATCCTGATTATGCAGCAGTGAGAGATACTCCACTTCCGCTCTCGGATTGGTCAGAACCAGAGGTTGCTGATTTGGACACACTTTCTATCCCGGTCTTGACATTCACTAGGGTATGGGTTGATAGGCGTGTAAGCAGATTGAAGAGTAGGTCAATTGCTTTGACTTACAATTTGATGGGAGATCACAGGACACCCACCACCAGCAGAAAGAAACAGATCACACGAGGTCCGGAATCCAAACGGAAAGAGCTGGTTCGACAGGAGCCTATTCAGCCGGAACCTCCACGAGTTGCAGTTGAAACGCCCACACCATTGGAGACACGTTCTCCAAGTATACAGGAGGTTTCCTTGTTTGCTGATCAGAGGAATGCACTGAATCAGGCGCAAGTGGTACGGATAACAATCAGCCACCACGGAGGGAATCGGTTGGGTGATCAGCAGGATGATGAGGGGACTATTACTGACCCTCAGTTTCAGCAGGAGTTAGAGGCGGCTATGGATGATGATGATGATATAGTTTCAGGAGACACTCGGCCACTTGAGGACGATGAGCCTCGCCAGAATGATGTAGTGGTTGAGCAGGTTCAAGAAGTAGAGGCACAAGAACAGCAACCCTTCGATATACAGTACGATGTGCCTGATTGGCTTAAGGATAGAATGAGAAGAAGCCCCAGCGAGGAGATTGATCCAGCAGTTGAGATGGAAGAGTTCTTGAACAGGATCAGCGCACCTCCACAGAAGAAGAAAGCACGAAAGTTTTCGAAGATATCAACAGATGAGGATGGCTCCCGTACTCTTCATGTAGCTGTGCCACAAGTTGATTGTGACCGAGACGAAGCATTGCCAGAGAATTACGTGGTCACAACTTTGGAGTTGGGACGCCCCACTGGCGCACAGATTGTAGAGGAGTGTGATAACTCCTATCTTGCCCTCAAGGACAGGTTGTTTAAGAAAGAAGGAAAGTATAAGAAGTTGAAAAGAGAACATAAGGCTCTAATTGGGTATGTACAGTAGTTGTCTCGTTCTCGTGGGCAGGAGATTCCAGTGATAGAGCCTCCAGCAGAGATACCTAGAGAGTCAATCAGTGGCTTGGTAGAGTTGGGAAAGATGGCGCAGGAAGCAGACAAGTGGGTCACAGGAGTT
The DNA here is from genome assembly GCA_007258455.2 of Sequoia sempervirens. NCBI lineage: Eukaryota > Viridiplantae > Streptophyta > Pinopsida > Cupressales > Cupressaceae > Sequoia > Sequoia sempervirens. The sequence goes on along the minus strand of VDFB02000017.1, from coordinate 444,228,202 downwards.
CGTGCTGAGACTGAGAAGTTTATGGAGGACCTTGTTTTTGCTTTTCAGCAGGCCTCTAGTATTTTGGTACGGATGGAGGCGGTTGATCATGCTTGGGGTGATGCTTCTATCTATCAGAGTAAAGTGATTTAGCGTCTTGAGGCATTGAGGCATGTTCCGTTGCGATTGCTGATTGATGGAGGCGTCATTCAGGAGAATGACAAGTACGAATTTTCCAGATGGTATTCTTCAGCGATCACGGGGCGTGGTTTCTTCGACGCGGCACAGGCAGATTCAGCCAGGATACATAAGGCCATGGCCAATATCATTGATGGAGTTCAGAATACCTTTGAGGCCATATTTGCTAGGCGGTTGAATCCAGATGAAGTTAATGTTGATAATTTGAGGGGTAGGCTGGTGCCTTTCTTTTTCAGATGTGAAGACCTTCGTACAAGATGATTTTGAGAACACTTCTACTTTCTCCGCCTTGATCCAGAGCACGCAGGATTCCTTGGTTGCTTGGAGAAAATCTTGTACAAGGCATGAACATTCAGTCACAGTGTTAGAGTTTCAGCTAGATTGCATTCCACCTATTTCAGTTCAGGAAGTTGAGGCTGTACTTGGCAGGGTCGTTGAGTTTGCAGTCAGAGAGAAGGCAAATGGGAATGCACTACTGGACGAGGATCTTCTAGAGGACTGATTGTGGGCATTTATTGCCTTTACTATTTTTGGGAGTGAGTGGGAATCTTTGATTCATTTAATGTACCACTCCCCATTCTGGCAGTTTTTAGGGTTAGGGCTGAGGTGGCACGATTTTAGCCACTCTATTGATTGTAACCCTAGCCGTCTTTTGGACTGGGCTAGCTATATAAAGGGGAGTCCCCCTCATTTGTAATTCATTAGAGAATAGAGCATTAGATCAGAGATTAGCATTAGAGGCTAGAGAGTAGAGCATAGTAGACATTTTGCTTAGCATAGTGTGGAGAAGAAAGAAAGTTTTCCCTTTGAAAACTTTTGTGGAGATTGTTGTGTAACACTTTCATGATAATAGATCTTTTCATTGATGGTGGAATTCGTCTTTGTCATGAATAGCTAGCAAGGTCTCTTCTTCCTTTCGGATCCAAGTAGCTTAATTTTCATTTCATGCAAGTAGTTTACTTTGATGTGTGGTGTTTTTATTGAGGTAGCTTCTTTTCATTCCATACCACTAGCGGCTTGTTGATGATAAGTTCGCCTTGCGTGGTCAACTGGAAATTATCTTGAGTTTAACTTCGATTGTGATTTGTATACTTATATGCGTCGTTTTGATGGTGTATGTATGCTAAATTATAATCTGAACATTCTTTGCTATCCCTTTGAAGATTGCACTGATTTTGCTGAAGCTGTCCGACGTGAGGCTAGGTGAAATTTGGTTGAAGTCTGCCAAAATTGAGCTCCACATGTCCTGCATTTAGGATAGGATATAAGTTTCTTAGGCCTTATACTCATTTACTTTCCGCATATTTCTGATTAGCTTTAGGAAAACAGACTCATTGCCAAATCATACACGCAAAATCCCCTTCAAAATCATCTATCTGTTGTTAACTGCAAGAACTTTGAACAATTGTGTAAGTCCCCTCGTAAGAACACAGTAATACACATCAACCAACTGAGGGTATTCTAAGTATTCGGAACCTTGGAGTTGAACGTGTGATCTATCTCGCAATCTTAGCACACGGAATACTTTGATCGAGAGAGAACGGAGTAGCCTTCGGACAACTTTGTTCTTCGGTTGATTGGTGAGGTCACAAAAATCACATCAACACGCCCCTAGCAAGGTCGAGGGGCAGTGCCCCTTGTGGGGGTCTGGGGGCAACGCCCCCAGTGGGGTCGAGGGGCAACACCCCTCGCCGAGGTTTGGGGGCAATGCCCCCAATGGGGTTGAGGGGCAGCGCCCCTTGTGGGGGTTTGGGGATAGCGCCCCCAGCGGGGTCTAGGGGCAACGCCACAGGCACGCTCCTTGTCGCGGTATAGGGCAGGGTTGAGGGGTAGCACCCCCTCCGCTAGCACCAATTTAAGGCTTCTGAAACCATACAAAACTCCATGGCGCACCTCATTTTCATGATTTTTTGAGTGGCAAAAAATAATGCTGACAAAACCCAAATTAAGACCTTCAAAACCACACAAACCGCAAAAAATGAATCAAAATGACTTTATTCCGGCTACAGGTTTCTTTTTGCTAAGAGGCCACTGAGTTTTTTTGAAAAACTCGCCAAAAAAACGGCAAGTTATTTTGGCGAGTACTTTCCATTAAAACTCGTTTCAAAAAAAACTCGCGAGTTTTTGGCGAATAGTCCAACTATGATGTCACTGATTTGTTATAGTATGGCAGCTGTCTATTTGTTGATTGCTGACTTCATCCCCATTAATTCATTATGGGATAGTAGTTATCCTACTTGGAAGCACATTCATGGGGTCAACAAGGAGTATGACATGGGTTTCTTTGACATGTATGATGACCCATATGACTTCGTTCTCTCTTCAAACCTGAGTTACAATAGCATTTTGGGGCCTAATGAGTTGTTTCATGTGCATATGGAAGTTGATTTTGTAACGACCTAGTCCGTTCGTAAAGTAAAAAGATGTTAATTTTACATCAACAAGTAAAGATAACGAGTAAATGCAATTGCAATAAAAAAAAAAAAATCATTTATAAACATGATACAACACATTGCAATATTTTATTCCTTTTCCTTTGAAGAAAACATCAGAGTAAGAAAAGCATAAAGATACATACATAGCTCGTAATCTTTTGGACAAATAGTAGTAAGACGGTCCAAGTTCCTTTCCTTTCAAATCTTGGTGTAATCTTTCGCCTGCTGTGGAGGAGAAGCATTTCCGCCAACCACGGACTCTTAATGCGGTCCCCCACACATCTATCATTCGATAGATGGCCCTCCCTTCGAACGAAGAGATTAGTAGAGTATCCAGTAACGACAACCCAACTGAGCATAGTGTTGTGTCCTACACAACTAGAACCTTGCTATTTCACAATCTCGAACTAGTCTAAAGGATCACGATGAACTGACAGTGTAGTCTCATGCATCACACAATCTAAGTGGATGGCGTACCTTGCACTACTTTGGCCAAAGTATTCTCATTAAGTACTTCGAATGAAGGTCATCTATCATAAACACTACTCAGGGCCGATTTGACTTAAGGCTATCTCACACTACGCATAGGTTTGGTCCTTCGCTCGATAATCTGTCATCCCAGACTTACCTACAACAAACTAAACTAGTAGAAATGAAACAGCATAACAAATAACTTACAACTTGCCCTCCTATACTAGAAATCTTTATCTTAGGAGTTTCACAAGCTTATCTAAGTTAACCTAATAACTTAAGCTGTGGATCAATACTTGACTCAATGCTTTCATTTCCGTCCCAGTATTTAGTAACTACTTCAATCATATTCTCCTTATATGGAGATCATACAAGTAATGCAACTACAATAAGTATGCTTAACCATCCTTTAAGGTAAATTACTTCCTTGATGCAACATAGAATAACTTCACTATTCATTCATATCAGAAGTATTGAACACAATGCAATTCCCTATCTATGCACAATCAATAAATACATTTCCAGAATTATATAAAGAAATACTATTGGAAACATAGTAGAAGAATATCCCATGCCTGGTTTAAGCCTCTCTCCAACAATGATGGATTGGTCTGTACTTGCAGCACTTCCAGACTTTCAACAATCCTTTAAAAGGCTCTGTATCTCTTCTCAAAAAATGAACTCTCAGTAATTGATATTCAGCTCGTAATTGATTTCAGCTCCTCAATTATAAACCTAGGAATTAAGATGATGGTTGCTCTTTCAGCAACATGAAATGTCTCTTAGAAAATATATGATTTTTCTCTCAGAAATAGATAATGACTGCTCTCAGAAAATAATGATTCTTCTCAATAATTGTAAATTGCTCTCAACAAATGATGATCCCTCTCAGAAATCATAATGGCTCTCGGGAAATATAATAGCTCTCAAAAATATAAACTTATGAGAAAAATTTCTAGAATTCAAATGAAATTCGGATTAAGCAAGTCTTGATGAATGAACTAAGCGGCTATTTATAGAGCCCCCAACCCAGCAATTCCCACTCTTGCAAGCATGTAAATTGACAGAATTAAGCTTTGAACAATTCAAATGAAATGTGGCGGATTTTCACACTCACACACAACTCTAAAGAGGTGAGTCGACTTCTAGCAAAACAAAGAATGTTTCAAACTTTGTGCATGTTCAAAATGGAGGATCAACACCTACAGGCGTCTCCAATACAGCAATATGGCGGGTGATTCATTTCTCAGGAAATGGTCATGATTAAATGAAATCCACATTGCCTTTATTCATGGTTCGAATGACAACTTACAAGCTGCTAATAAACTCCTGCGACTTGGTCATGGTCGTGCACTTCAGGCGCTTATTTTCCATTCGCAGCTTTTTATTTTATTTCTAAAGTTTCAATAGTTTAAGATTGAAATATTTCAATTTCATGAAGAGTGGCGCATTTTTCCTTTTTCCAAAAGTTATACTTTTAAATCATTTGAATTCTAATGGTTGGTGATAAAAATTCAACTGGGTTACCCGATTTCCACGCTTAAAACATTAATATAAACTCAAAGTGGAATATACTTTTATATCCAATAAAGAGATTTATAATATTAGGAAATAAGTCAATTTCCAAAGTGGAGATCAATTTAGAAAATAATTCGATTTTCATAAATTGAGAAATTAAATAAAATATAATTCCATTATATATTTTATTAAATAAATATTATTATAGTCTTAAATATATTAAACATATATATATATATTTAAATACCCGAGTATTATTAATATATATATATATACATTTAATATAACTATAATAATATTATATATAATCCTTAATATATAATTACACATATATATATATATATTTAACAAATATATAAATATATCATGAGCCAATCAGCATATCCCTGATATATAAATATATATACATATATATATGTAAAGTCATCAGGCAATAATAATATAATATTATTAATATCCACATATATAGGTTGTGTGCATATATTCATGTATATATCAGTGTATACCTCTATGTACACATATATGTAAGTATACCACATTGATGCATCCGTATGAGCACATCCATCTGCCAGCATACTCTTGTATCAATGTGTATATACATATGAATATGTGTATATACAATATACATGCATATATGTTCACTTTCGTTTCACATACAACCATTTACGTTACCATCATAATGATCGTAATATCACAAGACAAATACATAAATAAACATCACACATGGCATACAAAAGAAGACAAGACTCCTAATGCAACATACATGCTATGGATGACTTACCTATAACTCACACAAACTGACTCAACTTACTCAATCTAAGTGACGTGTGTGTATGCTCAGATGGTTAACTTTACCGATTACCCGATCAAGCTCCTCTCCCGAGTGATACTTCCCCTCCACCTAGAGGAATGGTTCACGTACCTGCATCCAATGACACACTAAGTGGAGTCATATGTTCACAACATAAGCAGTATATATGAAACATCTCAAAAGTTAGAATAAACATTACTTCAATAACTTTGTGTTGTACCCAAACCAAATTTTTTGCTTCATCAAGGCATTTTGCTTAAAAGAGTCTAAACCTTACTAAAATGATGTCAAATACAGTTTTTGGGCAATATCAAGCATGGAGTTTTGTCAATGTTTTGTCAGTCAAAGGCAGTATCCATTGATTAGAACCTGAATCGGGGACTCAGAATGAAGCATTTCACGTTGGAGGAGCATTTCACGTTGGAGGAGCATTTCACGATGACAATTATACCTTTGTATGGTCATTTCAGTAGCTAAGACGAAGATCTCAGTGGTCAATTTATGAAGATTTCTTAGGAAAAAGCAAAATTGCACCCCTATAGCCCAGGGGCGCCCTTCTTTTTGAGGGCCCAGGTATTGTGGCAAATGCTCATGAACACAGTTAATCTCTTCAGAATTATCCAAGCTATCCGATGTGCTATCCTGCGAAGCTATCCGAGACTCGTAACTCCAGTAACTGACGTTAGAAGTTGAGGATTCCAAAGGTTACAGATTGCAGAAGTTGGTCATTTTTCAACTTTTGCACCCCTGTAGCTCAAGGGCGCACTTCTTAAAGAGGTGTTAGATCTATGTATTCCTGATTGTTGATGCATCTAATCTTTTCGCGACTAGTCTGCCTATCCAACGAGCTATCGAATGCAGTCATCCGAGTCCCAGAGCTCCGGCAGTCAACGTCAGAAGACGAGATTACGAGGAGAGTTTACATCACAGAAAGTTGTCAATTGGTAAAGCTGCGCCCCTGTAGCTCAGGGGCGCCCTTCAAAATGACCTCTGAGATGATTGAAATTGTAGATGAGGTCTTCCTGACATCTGTGCTACTCTAGTCCGGTTTCACAACGCACCAGTCAGCCTATCAATCCGATATTCTGAGAGATCGTGGCAGAGATTCTACCAGGAACGTAAGTCAGAGGGTGGAGAAACATGAAATATTCACTGTAGCCTCTATAGGCCAGGGGCACCTAGCCTTTAGGCCTGTCAGATGGTGTTGTTTGCTTTCACAATCTTCACGAGACTTGTGTGTAATTCCTCCAACTATCCAACGAGCCCAGCCATCATCCTTCAGGATTTGGCAAACGCTCATATGTGCAAGGTCTTTGCAAAATACTGAAAAACGAAGACAGCTCAGAAAATGGCCAAGTCTGGTCGTATATTCCATCTTGGGAAAGACACCTTTCTTTTTGAGGTCTTAGAAGCAGTTTTCTCGCTTCATCACCTCCAAAGACATCTCTCGTAGGTCCTTCTAGCTACGCGTTGAGACAGACGGTGTGTGAATCAGGCCACCCCAGCTCCTGATATAAGAGGTCAAAGTAGGGCATCTGGTTGAGAGTTGTACTTTTCTCAAAATGGTGTTTGAGCCTTTTCAAGCTAGGGGCGCCCTTACTTTTGGGGTCCTTAATGCAGCTTTCATATGCCTTGCGTATATTCGTTGGATGTGGAATACCTCTAGTCACGCAGTGAACCTGTTATTCAGTCATCAATTTAATCAAGGGCGCCTAATTCTTTGAGGTGTTAAATGATGGATTTTGCAGTGATGACTCCCAGAAGACATTTCTCCCTTGCTCTGCAGGCTTCGCAACGAATACACCTGCTCAGTCCCAGCATCACCTGGTCACCCAGAAATCAGTGTCGAAGATGGCTAGTTGTACTTTTTTTAGTCAGCTACAAAATAGGAAGTTAATAAAAAACGTAATATCTTGAGCAAATGGACGCCTATGAGGACAAATGAGGAATTTTTGAAACCAGTGAAGTTCGCCAGGTGAATCCAAGAGCTTTACTTGGTTTGTCAACTAATTAAAATAATATTAAATATTTATTTTTGCATATTTGAGCATTAAAGGGCGATTTTCTAAATTTGGCACCTCTTTGTGCTGGATTTTCAAATTGCATGATAAATGTTTTTATTATTATTTTTATTCCGGACTTCAAGTCAGTCTCAGTTTAAACTGAAGGGGTCCAATCAAAAGCTTTCTATTTCAGTCGAGGTTTTTAAATCTTGCAGTCAGCATTATGGTGCGAATTTTCTCTATTTATTCATGGCGCCTATCATTAAACATTCATCTAGCTTAAGCAAAATTCGTATTTCTTCAGACCAGAGACGAATTCTCACAGGTTGGGAAAATTTATCATCAGTCTCCAGTGGCGATTGCATCAAACAATTCTTTTTGCAGGTTCAAGTTCACAATCATCAACAAATTTGAAGAACAGGGGGCGATTTTCACAAAAGAACATAGAAAAAACGTCTTTCTCCTCTTTGATTCTCAAATTTCTCTCAAAATTCAATTCGCATGTTCCTGAAGTTGGAAAATTTTGGCAAGTTTGATCATTGGATTGATTCTATATAGCTTCCTCGAATTAAATTCATGTGCTTGAATTTTCAGGAATTTAACTCCAGAGCATCAGTTCTCGAGTTTCTAATTTTCTCAACTGAAAATTCTTTGCATAGTCGAGTAGAAGTCAGATTTTCGCATTTCTGACGTTCTGGGTTGTCTTAGAATCTTTTTCTAGACAAAACCCATATCTCATATTTTTCGCTGAAAATAACTCTTCGATAGGCTATTTTTAGCCTCAGCAGGCTATTTTTAGCTTTCCAGAAATCTTGTCAGAACATAGTCGAGTTCACAGTCAACAGGTGAGTTTTTCAAAATGCAGTACACTCAGTTCGAATACAGGACCAAATCAATCCTTATTCACGACTTCATTGGAACAGTTGAGACAAATCTCCACAAGGTGCTACCAGAGGCAGTCCTAGACCCAGTCAAGATCAGAGATTCGATTATTCAGAACATTCAGCAGTCCGGGTTATTAGAGGCCGCTTCCATACCTATCTCCGTTCATTGTATTGAGTTCATGATGTCTTGTATTAAGCATTACAACTCTGCTACTCGTGAAATAGTGTCAGTAGATGGACGAGTTATTTGCAGTCTCAAGCCTTTGGACATTGAAAGAAGTTTTAGTATCCCTCAGCACCTAAACAGTCTAGTTATTTCTATGGAGCAATGCAAGCATGCATTCAACACTGATGTGGACAAGTGCCAGAGCAAAATGGCAGAAAGATGGTTAAAGCAAGTGAAGAACAAATTGCCAAACAATGTGGGTCGTGGTGAGTACAAGGATGAGTACTCGATTCTAATTATACTCTTGAATCGTGTCTCAGGTCATTCACATGCAAATGTTTTCCAGCCTTGGATGTATTACATCATTGGTCGCATCATATCTGGGCAGGAGCATTATGATTGGGCATCCTTCATCAGCAATGTTATCCACAAGAAAATCACCAGTTTCTTAGTTGCTCATGAGTTTCACATGTGTTCTTATCTCATGTACTTGATTGCTTATCAGGTTCAGTTCTGAGGATTAAACACTGTGGGCATTCTCAGTGTTCAGAAAGTTTATCACTATTATGATCAGCTTGAGTTCACTAAGGCTAAACGTCACTTCAAGCATGTTCACGAGGCTTTCCTGACTTATACAGTGAGAAATTTGGACCGGGAGTTGCACGTTCGTATCTTGATAGTTGCTAGAGCAGCGATGGATGGTTGGGTGGACTGGTTCATTCAATTCCCGACATACACCTATATCCGAATATATGGATTTACAGGAAATCCAGCTATGCTTCACGCTATCCTTCGGATAGGACAATTTTTATGGAGTTCCTGAGGCAGTTGCATGATGTTCATCGTCATTTGCGTCGCAAGCACAGACCAGCTGCCAATTTTCCTTTTCAGTTTGGAATATATTGGTGCAAGACGGCAGTCGATGCCAAAGCTGCAGGACAAGAGCTCGAGAGATATCATCTCAAGTATCTTGTTGAGGTACGTACCTATGATCCTTGGGGTCATTACACAGCTCACCTTGGTGATCGCGCATATCATAAGCCTTCTATGGAAGACTATTGGGCAAATTGCGTGGATGACTTCAAGGTTCGCAGACGTAGCTACGGCCGCTTCTCTCTCTCACAGATTTCTATTTTCTTAGCAGAAGATGTGGGAGGTTTATCAGATGATGAAGGTGAAGTCCTTCCTCAGTTTTTCAGAGAGCAGGTTGACACACAACCACTGCCAGCAGTTGATTGGTACGCCAAGGAATACGCAACAATAAAGGAGAGGTCAAGTAGAGTTATTCAAAACAATATACTTTACCTCGACAGCAAGAAGACCAAGAGGGTAAGTGTGCCTAGAGCAGAGCTGCCAGTGGTGGATCCTTCGTTACCTTCCTTGTCGAAACCTAAACAGAAGAAGAGGAGTAACCCTCCCAAGAAAGGTCAAGCGCCAAACAATTCAAAAGGCAAGGCACTTGCAACTGACACACACGGACCCTGTCAAACAGCCTGTCATAAAGCCAGTTCAGAGTCCGCCAGTGCCTGAGGTTCAGCCTCAAGTTCCTATACCAGTTCCGGGGCAGTCACCAGTCCCAATTCACATTGAATTGGATTTAGACTCCCCATCTCGCAGCAGTTCTTCTACATATTCACTCTTGTCACAACCTCCTGTTTGTTACATCCCAAATTGTGACGTTACAATTTACCATCACTAGATAGAGTAAATGTGAATTCTAGAGGTGAATTAATGATGCTTGAACCTTGTTTTCAATATGAATGATGTTTCATTTGATGTTATTCTTGGTGAAATATTGCATAAAGGAGAATAGAAGGTTATTGATTTATGAATAATCTAACTTTTGAAATGTTTCATGTATTCTGCTTTGTTATGAGCATATGACTGCCGATGTCATGTCATGGTGTGCAGGTATGAAGACTGATCCTCCGGACAGAGGAGAGATATCACTCGGGGAGGAACTTGGTCGGGTAAGCAGTAACGAGTACCAAATGAGCATACACACACGTCAGTATAGGTTCTGAGAAACCAAGTCAGTTATGTTGGTCTAGATAAGTCATCCTTAGGCTTGGAGTTATGTTTACTTCTTTATGCTTTGAAAAGTGATGATTACTTATTTGTCTGACTTACTATGCTTTGACCATGATTTGGAAAAACGTGAATGGATATACGTTAAAAGGTCAAGTGAGTATGTGTATACGTGTACGCGTATCCATATGAATATACATGTCAAATACATACATATGCTCGGCAGATGGATATGCCCATATGTACGTAATGACATGATATACATACATTTATGTGTACACTGCGTACAGAGAAATACATACTAATAATAATATTATATTATTATTCCCTGTTGACTTTACGTATATATATATATATATATATATATCGGGTTGCTGACTGGCTCACGATATATTTATATATTTGTTAAATATATATTTAAGTAATTAAATATTAACGATTATATATATAAAATTATTATAGTTATATTAAATATAAATATTTAAAATACTTGGGTATTTAAATATTTATGTGTTAATATATTTAAAGACTATAATAGTATTTTATAATAAAATAAATAAGGGAACTATATTTTGTCTAAGGGATTTACTTATATATTTATGTATAAATATATAAGGTGATTATTTAAATACATAAAGAATATATAAATAATAATATATTTATATATTTTATTAATTAAATGTATTAATATTAAAATTAATATTTATTTATATATAAATACGTTTATATATAAATAAATATTAATGTTTAAAGTAACACATTAATAAGTAAAATATACAAATAGAAATTATTAAAGTTTAAATAAAAGAAAAGCAATTTCAATGTTTAGAGAATAAATATTATTGTTTGAAAGAGGAAATTCGTAATTTGTAAAATGTGGAAGTTTAAATATTTAAAAGTTGCCATATGAAGTATTTAACTTATAAACAAAATACATTTGAAATGAATCGAACTTCATTTAAGGAAATATTTGAAAAGTCGAACTTTAGAGAAACAAATGGAAAATGAAAATGAAACTCTCCCGGGAAATGGCGGAAGATCCTGCGCAGTTGGAAACGAAGGAAGACATTTTCAAAGCTCAAAACCAGAAAGATAGCATTAAACCTCTGTGTTGTAGCGATTTGGAACTTGACCTAGGACGCAGCAATAATATCATGAAGGATTTATACGCCTGGCAGCAAAACGTGGCTGTAGGTGGCGTTTTTATTGCAAAGTTGAAGTATTCTTCGAATTGCTGGCTCCTAAGAGGTCGAATCATCTTGGAAAAACATGACTGAGGGTTTGCAAGAATGACAAGTGACATTTTGACTTAGTAAACATGGTAATCTGTCAATTTACATGCCCAGAAAAGGGGAAACTGTTTTTAATCCGGCCTATAAATAGTTCACAATTCTTCATTCGAAGACATGCTTATGCTTTCTCATTTGTGACGTTTTTAGAGAGCTTATACACTGCAATTTGAGAGCCAGTATTGTGAGTCTGTGTTATTATTCTGTTTCAAGTGTTTTCAGTGAGAGGAGAATTGAGTATTCTCAGTTGTATTTCATAGATTACTGTGAGAAAACAATAGCGTTCTTTAAGTGGAGAATTTCTGAGTTAGGAAACTGTTTGCTGTGGTCAACAACAGAAGACTGCTGATAATAGGAACATTGGAAAGGAGTTTATACAGGCATGTTTTCTTGATTAAAGAATTTAGCTTAAAACTGTCTTCTTTTACTGTCTTTAGAATTGCTGATTGTATTGAGGTGAAATAAAAGAATTATTCAAGCATTTATCTGTTGTTTGATAATCTATTATTGCATAATGATTTAAGGGACTTCATTTTATGCAAGGGTAAAAGATAGGGAATGACAAGGTAGCTAAAGGAGATAGCTTGATGCATTTCAATATATTCAATGTGGTTAAGAAAGATTTAGTAGGAAATTGGGGTTTTGAAAAGAAAGGATTCAATTTGATTATATGCATTAGTAGGAAATTGTATGCATTGTATTACAAGACTGTCTCTTGTGTGTGATGATTGATTGGTAGTATTAAACGGTTATGCAATTGTTTGGAGTTTCAAACTTGTATGATCTCCGTATATGGAGAACACGTAGAATATGTATTAATTTCTAGGAACGAAATGATGTCAATACAAAGTGTATTCCTAGCTTGTGTTATTAGGTTAACATTAGGAAGCTTCTCTCCTAGGATAAAGATTTCCGGAAACAGGAGATAGGATAGTAAACACTTGCTTAAAGACTCATTTCCAGTAAATTGTTTGAGGTAGGAAGTCTGGAGTAAACTGAACCCATTGAAAGACATGGCCTACGCGTAGAGTAAGTTAGCCCTAAGTCAAATCGGCCTTGAGTAGTGTATATGATAGATGACCTTCATTCGAAGTACTGAATGAGAATACTTTGGCCAAAGTAGTGAAAGGTACGACTGCCACATAGACGTGAGTTAGTTGAGACTACACTGTCAGTTCATTGTGATCCAAGTACTAGATCGAGATTGTGAAATAGCAAGGTTCTAGTTGTGTAGGACACAGCACTATGCTCAGTTGGTAATCGTTAAAGGATACCCTACCAATCTCTTCTTCGAAGGGAGGGCCGTTCATTGCAAAATGATCGTGCGGGGGACCGCATTATAAGTCCGTGGTTGGCGGAAAAGCGCCCGAGTGATGTTTCTCCTCCACAGCAAGCGGCCGATGTACCAAGATTTGAAAGGAAGGACTCCTGGACCTTCTTACTTCTATTTGTGCAAAAGCTTACGAGCTATGTATGTAACTGTATTACTTTTGTACTCTGATTCATATTTGCAATGAAAGTGAAAATTCATGAGGAAACATATTGTAACTTGTACGTATTTATCAATAAAGAAAGGAAAATTTTTATTGTATCATCTTTGTTACTTGTTACCTTTACATGTATAAGGCGAGAATTGGAAAGTTTTTAATTTACGCAGAATCGGGTCGTTACACTGTTGCTAGTATAGATCCTTCCAGTAGCATTAGCCGAGACCAGTCTTGGATTGAAGCGCAACTACGAAGGAAGAGGAGGCAGCCATCCTATGTCCTTAATCATTCAAATTTTGATCAGGTTTACCAGGATGTGCCAGACAAGAGGATCAAGAACATGGTCCACGTGGAGAGGAATACTGATATGGAGATCGTCATCGAGATTGCTATACCTCCACAGAGGAAGAGTTTGGACAAATTGGAATCTCAGGACTTCGAGGTTATCACAGTCAACCTTGGTCGTAGTACACGCCAAACTCAAGTTGATCTCCTACAAGTTGCTACAGACAGTGCCAGGGCTAGAATGCTGAAGAACGAAGAGGACAAGGCAGCCCTCAAGGCTGAAATCAAACAGCTTCATCAGTACATTTCTAGCCTTGTACACGGGTCAGATGTCACCGCCACACTCTCGCCGATGCTTGAGCCTCCAGCAGAACAGGGCCAACTTAATCATTTGGTTGCATATGGCAAGCGTTTGGAGGAATGGGAGGAGGAATTCGCCGCTAGAGGCCGTTCTATGCTTATAGAGCTATATTAGTTGCGGTACAATGCACGAGAGCTCCGTCTACGTCTCCACAATGAGGAGCGAGACATTGCGATTAATAGACCCCGGGACGAGATTATGATTGCTCACCTGAGTATGGCATATGAACAGTCATAGATGCAAAGGATAAAGAAGCTATCTACTCTTGGAAAACACAGTTGGTTTTCAAGCCAAAGATAGAAGAGACTATGGCGTCAGAGTTGACTATGGCGTCAGAGTTGACTGAGAGTAGAGAGCACGTTACAAGTGCACTCCGGTTTGTGAGAACCTTAGTATCTCGCTTACCGTGCCGATATCAGATTGAGGGTGGTGCATATGTTGAGCTTACTGATGTTCAGTCAGAGCTCCAAGCACTCATTCATACTATTTTCAGTGGGGAGACCATTGGCTGTAAGATTAATCAGCTTACAGTCATGTCAATGTTGTTCGATGAAGCAACCAAGAGCAGAGGTGAACTTCAGTCCCAAATCACAGCTGGTGAGGACATGCTACGCAGGCATAGCATTCTTTGGCAGAGTATCAAAGCTCCAGACAGTGATACAGTTAACAATCTCGTTGAGGGATTGGTTGCTCGAGATCACGATCAGTAGACTTCAGTTCCCACCTCTCAGAATAGACATTACACACAGGAGTTAAACTTGGTGTTATCTTTTCAAGTTAACTCGCTGTCTCATCTCATGCATATCTATTCTGAGATTAGCTTTATTTACTTGGAGTTGTATTTAGGGTTTACGTTAACTGATGGTAGTGTTCCAGTTAACATGCTTTCAATAAGGACGCGTGCATGCTTGCACAATTGTCCATTTTTAGATTAAATGTTTCGGTTAACTGATGGTAGCTTTTTCTGTATAGTTTACTTTATTAGGGTTTAGCAATAAATCTTGCATGCATTGCAAGACTATATTTGACTCAAGGTGATTTTAGGGTTCCCTACACCTTTTGATGTCTATAAATAAGAGTTTTGCTCATTTGTACATAACTTTTGCACGAGAGAGAAATATATGCTGTGCCTACCTTGCCTGTAATATTGCTCGTTTTGTATCTGTTCATGAGTATTTACTATTGTGATGAATTGTTATGCCACTTGGGTTTCATGCAATTATGATGGTGAATTCTTGCTTTAGTTAGATATAGTGGCTAGTTTGATCGTAAATTGTATGTGTGTCTCGCCTATGCAATTTATTATCCTAGTTGGCTATCCTTAATGTTTTGTGTTCAATGAACTCGTTCAGATTGAGCTGATAGATGTGCCACCTTGCCTTCAAGTTGAGAATCTGTACTTGGTTATCGTGTGATGTGTGTGAATAATAAACTTATTCAGATTGAGCTAATAGTTGTGCCACCTTGCCTTCAAGTTGAGAATCTGTACTCAGTTTATCGTGTATTGTTGTTTCCAATAAGCTTATTCAGACAAGCAGATAGTTGTGCCAGCTTGCCTTCACGTTGTGAGTCCGTACCAGGCTTATCGTCAGATAATCATTCCCACTCCGTTTCCTCATACTCTGAATTCTTGAGGGGATTGGATAGTTAAGTTACTTAGTTTTGAGTGTTGTAGTTAAGTTTTGCGAAACTAGAAAATACTTAGCTGAAACATATAAAGTTTTTCTTAAACCTTGTGCCTCTTACAACTGAGACAAAAAGACAAGATATAGTTTAGTTTACTTTTCCCTTTTCAAGCACTTTTGTCAAGCACAACGAGGGAGCTTCCCCTCCTAATTTGAAGCACACTCATTGCGTAGTGTGCATAGTTGTCCGTACCAACTTGCACTCTAGAGGTGTTAGTTGTTACACCAACACTTTGCATACAAAGTAAATCAAGGATAACATCAATAGAAGTAACATTTAAATGAGACATTCATTAAATGGAGGCACATTCATATTGATAACAAGAAACAGCATGTTTTATTCATCTCAAAGATTCAATCATTACAATCAATTGCCCTATGCAATAGTAGCTATACAATCGGGGTGTAACAGATTTCCATGTCCTTTTGATGGCCTCCTCTTACAGATGAATGGTATGTGTTGCTTTTATTATGATGGATATCTATAGCCGAAAGGGTAGGACAATTTGGGATCTAGGTATTGACATGGATGGTGCATTGGTACTCAATGATCGTGGTGAGTTGCTTCAAGAGTTATGGCTATATGGCATGTATATCAGAGTGGAGCAACGGACTGGCATACGATTGCTTGAGGACAAGCAATCTCGGGAAGGGAGGACTGTAATGTCCCTTCCTTAGGCAGCTCGGACTATAACGAAGGTTGGCCTACTATTAGGGTTTCCATAGGTTAGCATAATGGTTAGGGGACCCAACCGAGGGTGGTGGAGCTTAGCTAGGAGCTTTACGAGCCTTTCGGTTGGAGTTCAGTTGATTAATCCAGGGATAAATTGGAATATTAAAGTTTGCTTTAATGGAATAGTAAAAAGTGAATAGTAATAGAAAATTATAAAAAGAATAGTGAAAAGTGCCCCCATTCTAGTAACTCAAAGTTTTTAAAAAGTGGCCCTTTCTTTTGATAAGGAAGGACCCTCAAGGAGGATTATTTTATTCATTTTTCTAAAAAAAGCTTATGGGAGGTTATGAAGCGATATGTTAGGCTCATTTTTGGGCATTTTATTCTCATTTTGACAAAAGCAATTGCAGGTTTGAGCTCTTGAAAGAGGGTTTCAGCAGCATACAGGTCTTCTGAGGATGAAATCCCTTAGAGGATAGTGAATTGGACAAAAACCCAATTCACCAAACAGGGAGATCTACACTGGGTTTCCATTTGGGCATCATTGGACTTCATTAATGGTCAATCTACATTTAGAATTGATTGCAACAGTGAGTTATCAGAAAATAATTGCAGATTTGGACTTCTCATTAGCAGATATCACCATTTCAATGCATCCACCAACTGGCCATACGATTTGGGAGTCATTTTCAATCAAACCCTAGCTGGAAATTAGGTTTTTCAAACCACTAAGGAGCAGATCAGATTTTATATCAGATCTTTTTGTACATGTTGTGGTTCCAGCAATTTAGATATTCAATAAATTGAGCGTTGGCTTCCGGGTATGCAAATGTTATGTAATCGATGGTTCAGTTTCCTTAATTTTGAAAATTACATTTGTTGTCCTAGGAAAGTCGGAATTTGTAATTTTATTTCAATCATTTATGTTCCTTAGCATCTATTTCTTTTTCGCTCTTATCAAGCACAAAACCTCAAAAAAATCAGAAAACTACCAAAATCACAAAAAACTCATAAAACAGCAAAAACAAACAAAAAAACAAATTCCCTATTCAATGGTCAAAGTCAAATCAGAAATCAAACTTAAAAAATTGGATCAGATTTGGGTTGGGAACCTTTCAAACCCCTAGTTTATATGGGTAACTCTTAAATAGTCCTTCAAAAGGGACTCAAATTAAATAAGGTCTGCATTATGCAACAATATCTTTTACAACCTTCATTTCATCAATTCGCATCAAAAAGAATTTTACTCCTTTGTACCAAGAAATCAAGTTCTCCTAATAAAGACTTCCATTGGTACAATCATAGAATTTGTTTTTGAAAAAACTCAAGTTTTGATGAGGCCTACCATTCAATCTAAGATTTTCATGTTCCCTTCTCTAGCATAAAATTAATGAAGACCCTTAGCCCATTTTTCTCAAATTTTCCCATAGACTAATATGGTGGTAGAAAAAGAATTAATTAATTAATTAATTTTAAGTTGTCAAAAAATAACTTTCCATTATAATTCAAAAAGACGACTTGCAATTAATTATTTAAAATAAAAATAAAAATTTATAAGTAATTTATAAAGTACCTCTAGGCCCAAGATCCTAAAATAAGTGTTAAAAAAGATGCTTTGATATTTTATAACTTTGAAGAATCAATAAAATAAAAGAATATGATATTATATTATTTTCCTTGAAGAACTTATAAAAGGAGGATTGTTTTCGAAAAAAGGTCTTCTTGCTCATTTTATCAATTTCAATTCTCAAGCATTAACATGAGCTCTTCTCTCTTTGCCTAAGGACGAAAATCCTCCTAGCCGTTGAGAGCAATTCAACACAAGGATTGGCGATTGCCATTGTGCTACAGCTGTGGAAGATTTCTAATTTTTAGTGTTGATTTTGGTTTGAAGATTCTGATCTTAGGTTGGAAAGTGATATAATAATATAGTTGCATATTTTTCAGTTGGTTTTTGGTGAGATTAACCTCCTATGCATGTTGTACCAAATAAGGAGATACAACAAATTTGAGTCATACCATTGTTTTATTTGGATGTACCTTTCCTTTTACTATTCACAACTTTTGTGGGAAGCTTTGTGATGGTTGTATAGCTCCCATATGGTCCATACCATCTCTAGTTGAGTGCACAAACTTCTAGGCCTGACCAAACCATTTAATGTTCATTATTGGGGGCCATACTGATCCTTATGAGGTCGTATAATCTAAGTTTGAACAGTTTTTAGTGACTGGTTTAGAAATTATAATATCGGTCTGTTGGTTGCACAATATATGTCCCAATCAAAGCTCCATTTCTTAGTATTTTGGAAATTGTGTCAGCTCTAAAAAGTTTTACCATTTTGCATGAGTACAGTTTGAGTTTATAATCAAGAAATAAATAAATATTATGGATGTACCTCTTCCCAGCAGTCATCAATTCTTCTTGTAAAGCCGTACTCTTCATGATAGGTGTTGTACCCCAAAATTAAAATTTTTTGTTACACTTATACATTTTAAAGAAATGAGTAGAAGTCTTGTTAAATTTGTCAAAAAGGTCAAAATTTGGGTGTGCATGTCTTGCATGAGGGGTTAAAACGTAAAATTTTCAAAATCTGATGATCTGGGTCTGCTCAGAGCAGCTTAATCTACGAAACCCAGATCTTAGTTTTTCATCCCTACTTTTTAGGAAAACTGCTATTTTTAGAAATTTCCTAAAAATAGTAACTTTTTCTGGGTTTTTCTGGGTTTCTTTTGAAACGGATACTGGCAAAACTCTCTAAAAATAGAAAGTTTGTCTGCCAAAGTCCAAACTAATTTTGATTGGCTCAAAATACTTCCATATCAGGCTGGTGCAGTCAGAATCTCAAAAAGATCAGTTTTGCCCTAGTGGGTCTATTCTGCTTTTTCAGAAGCATATTAGGAGCTCTGAGGTCATCAATGGAGGTCAGTTAGCTGTCAGGCGTCAGATTCAACACTCAAGCATTCAGCAAAAGGTGAGTTGGTGAGCAAGCATGAAGAACGAGGAAAGAAGGTGAAAACTATGAAAAATATTCTAACACTGCTTGTCATGGGCGCCCCAGGAGAGAATAGGCGCCCATCTTTTTAGGGCATTAAGTGTTGAAATTAGGGTTTAAGACTCCAAGCAAAGTTGCTCAGTTTTCTTCCAGCTACGCAAAGAATCCAACGGTGCAGTCATCGGATCATCCAGTCGTCCGGGATTCGAGATCAAATAGGGAGGATCCAAACAAGAGTCAAAATGAAAAACATGAAAATCATCAAAATTTGACTAAGTCTAGGAACTTTGGGCGCCCCTGGTGAAGAAGGGCGCCCAGCTTTTTGAAGGGGATAATCTAGCAGTTAAGGTTTGCTAAAGTGCTTAATCTCTCCGGAATTCAAACAGCTTCGCAGCGGATATCTTCGTCAGAACATTCAACTAGCCGATTCCCGACAAATCCAGATCGAGCTCAAGGTATAGAATGAAGGTTCAAATGAGAAGAAGAAAATCAGATAAAATATTCTAAGTCTGGAGCAAATGGGCGCCCCAGAAGCAAATAGGCACCCAAGCTTTTGGAGTATTAAATCTAACTTTTTGGAGAAGTGACTCCTAGAAGACCCCTTTCAAAATCTTCTCAGCTTTGCAACAAGCCCAGCCAATAGCCAATCCGAGCTTCGGGTCACCAGATCTGATGAGATCATCCGTAGAAGAGAGTTGATGAAGAAATGTTGAAAAATATTCTAACTCTGGACAAAAATGGCTAACTCTGGACAAAATGGGCACCCATGGAGAAGATAGGCTCCCATGATTTTGAAGGTCTAAATGAAGTTTTTAGTTGAAGATGCCTCCAGAACAATCTTCTCAGAATTAATCGATCTTCGCAATGAATCATTCAGTTCGTCTACCAGATCAGCTGAACATCCAGAAATCAGGATCAAATCAGGGGTCAAAATGGAAGAAAAGTTGAAAAACTCAAAAAAATGGCTAAGTCTGAATGAAGTAGGCACCTCTAGCCAAGAAGGGCGCCCAACTTTCAATGCCTTAGTGAAATTTTTGAAATTTTCAAAAATTTTAAAATTGTGAGATGAAGAGAATGTCCAAGTTCATTGAACAGGCCAATTTTAGGGTTTTGAAGATAAAAGCAAAAAAAAGCAAACCTATTTCAAACCCTAAGCCTATTTAACACTTCTCTTTCATGTAATTTTCATTATTTTTGCAGGTGGCATTCCAAGGAGAAAGTTAGAGCAGCAAATTTGAAGTTATATTTCAAGATTCTCAAGCTCTTCATGAATAATTTTCAGACCAGCAACATAAGTCCTTGCTTTTTCATGCTTTTTTTTATCCAGAAGATCAAATTTTTAAAGGAGAAGGTCAAGATTTTCAATTTTCAGCCATCTGGGTCTCATCATCCCA
Source organism: Sequoia sempervirens (assembly GCA_007258455.2). NCBI lineage: Eukaryota > Viridiplantae > Streptophyta > Pinopsida > Cupressales > Cupressaceae > Sequoia > Sequoia sempervirens. Next base: position 444,207,542 of record VDFB02000017.1, on the reverse strand, counting down.
GTCTTCTGAAGAATTTTCAAGAAATTTTTTCAAGTTGCAGCAGCTACTTTTTCCTTGCATGTTAATGAAATCTTCAGAGTTTGCAAATTTTGATCATCTAGGTCCTCTTAAAACAGTCTTCTGAAGAAAACCCAGATCTCAACTTTTTTTCAAGAATATTTCATATTCTAGGGTTTGCTGCTTTTTCGATCAGCCTTCAATATTTTTCACATCTAATCAACTGGGTTCATTCCAAATGTGTTTTTGAACAAAACCCAGGTGCCAACTTTTTTCAAGAAAATTTAAAGAAATTAGGGTTTGCTGCTTTTTCAGTCTACACTCAAAATTTTCAAAAACGGACGATCTAGGTCTTCTTCTTGTAACGAAATTTTGAACAAAACCCATGTCTCAGAAAAAATCTTGAAAAATTCGTCCGTTTGAAGAAGAAAAACCAGCAAGCTAAAATTAGAAAGTTGTGCAAAACTTGTCTGAATATAGTCGAGTTTACTGTCAAAATTCAAGTTTCTCAGCATGCAGTACTCTCCCATGGGATTCAGAACCAAGTCAGTATTGTATCTCACAGCCATAGGCTTGACGATGTTGAGAAGTGTTTTTCAAACGACACCACGGACAAAAAACTTCATCATCTCAGCTGAAGAGCGTGAAAAGGTGTGATATGAGCAAAAAGGGAAGGTATCGGAAAAGGGTTGTGTTGATGTGTTTTTCGTGACCGCACCAACATAGAATAAAGTTGCCAACGACTACCCTATCCTCTCTTGATCAAAGTATCCAGCACGCTAAGATTGCGAGAGAGTTCGTGCGTTCAACTCCAAGGTTCTTTCAGTGCGAATAGGCTCAGTTGGCTCAATGTGATTTGCTGGTATTTCAAGGGGACTTACGGAATTGTTCAACAGCAGAGGAAGAGGTTTTCACAATTCGATTTATCAATGAAGCACGGGTTTCCTATTCTAACCAGAAAGTACAAAATTTAAGGTGGTAGGGTTTAGAGAGTCTAAATCTATTCTAAGTGTGGGATATGGAGCTCAACTTCAGCAAACTTCAACCAAACTTCGCTTTGCCTCGCCTCGGATAGCTTCCACGGAGTCGGTGCAATCTTCAGAGGAGTAGCTCAAGGTGTTCAGATCATAACTTAGCATGAAAATACCATCACAACGACGCATATAGACATACAAATCATGATCGAAGTTAAGTACATGATATTCCAGTTGACCACACAAGGCGCATTCACCATCAGCAAATACACTAGTGGTATGGATAGACGAAGTTGCTTAGATCAAACACCACATTCCACAGCTAACACCTACTTGCATGGAATGAAAATTATACTACTTTGAACTATTTTACGCTACCATTTGAATCGGAAGGACGAAGAAACCTTGCTAGCTACTCACAACAAAGACAAAATTCACCATCAATGAAAAACTCTTTTATTGAGAGAGTGTTCACAACAATTTCTTACAAAGTTTTCAAAGGGAAAACTTTCCCTCTTCTTCAACTACACTATCAATCTATACTAAGCTACTTCTAAGTTGTCCCTCTACTCTAATTCTACTCTGATTCAACTTCTAATGAGATACAAATGAGGGGGACTCCCCCTTTTATAGATGGCCAAGTCCAACGGACGGCTAAGATTACAATCGGCTGGATGGCCCAGATTGTGCCACCTCAGCCCTAAACAAGATTCGCCCTAAAAACCGCCATAATGGAGAGTGGGGCAATAAATGAGCAATTAATGGCCACCATCTTCTAGAAGATTCCCGTTTGTAGACGCGTTCACACTGTTCTTGATCTTCTTTCTTGGCATTCTTCAACTTCGTCTTTGTCAACACTTAGTTATTTTTCGCAACTTTTCTTCCTTCAAGGTTGAAATGTAATCGTGGAGTACTTGCTTCATCTTCCTAAGTCATCGCCGCTTGGTCTCGATGTTCCTCCTGCAAAACAAGCAAGGGGAAGAGTATTAGAACACTTCATAATATAAATTCAACTTAGTTACCAGGATTTTCACGTTCTAACTTCCAAGGGTTCATCGCTTTCACTAGCCAGCTTCGCGTTCGAATTCTTCATGCCTTAGCCAAATTTCCAACCCATCTTGCATTTTTCTTGGCGCACTTCACTCTGACATTTCATCCAACTCAAACTCGAGAAAAATGCCTTCATTAGGAATTCAATCAAAAATCATCTAGGTGATCATTTTCAAATTCATCTGCCAAGGCACTTTATCTTCACAAACATTTCTTTCCTTGCCTTAGAAAATTTTCCAAACTTCCCTTAGGAAATTCATCAACCTAGTGCCTGTCAAAAATATTCACCATGAAGGCCTCGGCAAAGTGTGGAAGACCTTAAAATCAACTTTTCATCGATAATCTTCAATACCCAGAAGAAAATTTCCTTCAGAACGCGTCGAACTCATGGGTGCACAACGAACGGGTTCATTTAATTTTCTTGAATTTTGCACCTTGGAAAAAAAAAAAAAAAAATTTAACAAATTTGATTCCGTTCTTCATATCTGTGAAGATTTCTTGTTGCTCTGACTTGGAAAAAACTTATCAATTCTGTGCAACTGGCATCATCTGACTTCATCCACTGACAAAATTTATTCGTGCTCAGGGAAATTATTCATCACCTCTATGTCTAGGCGTATTTTCTAAGGAAGAAAATACTTTGCCTTAGAGAAATTTTAAATCACCTTGCATTTTGAAAATATTTTTGCCTTAGAAGATTTATTTAATTTCATCCTCCAATTCATCCTTCCTGTGGTGAGGAAAATTTTCATCAATTCACTTGGAAAATTTTAATGCCTTGATCACACTTGTATATCATGGAGAACATTTTTAAAACCAATGCCTAGCATATTTCCCATCTTCACCTTAGGCGCACCTCACACTTAGAAGAGAATATCTTATTTCCACGCCTATCATATTAATTTCACCACCTTGCACCTAAGGCACATTTCACTTGCTGGGGTGGACTTAGCTTCCAACGCCTTAGGCAACATTCTCTATTATTTCCTAGCATACTCACTCTTTATTTACCACCTTCACTCCACACTCACCCCTTTACATGGCGCATATCATATAGGCAAGAGGATGGGCGCATTTTGCTTGTGTAGAAGGAGGAATCTTTTCAATGCCTTGACTTGTGACTCTTAAGCTTCTTCGTTTTTGTCTCCACATGCCCTCACTTGGGCGCATATTGCATATGATGAAGGATGAAACTCCTTTGACTTGTTGACCTCTTTTGTAAACATGGCGCATTTCAGCTCTTGAGAAGGATGGGCGCATTTGGAGGGGGCAAGAGGATGAAATTTCTAACGCCTTAGCTTTTTGTCCTCACATGCCATGATTTGGGCGCATTTTGGCATGGGAGGAGGATAAAACATTTGACTTTCTTTGACTTATTTGCTGCATGGGCGCATTTTGATGGGTGAGGAGGATAACTTCAACACTTAGAATTCTTTTTAAACTTTCTCCTTGAGGGTGGGCGCATTTTGATGGGTGAGGAGGACGAGTTTCATACTTAGAATTTTTTAGCATTTTACTCCACCAACTTGGGCGCATTTTACCCAGTGAGCAGGACGAAACCAACACTTAGAAAATTTCTTGATATTTCTTCATCAACTTGGGCGCATTTCCTGGGTGCTGCAGGATGAAGTTCCAGACTTAGCCATTTTTTTTTTCTTCGTCTTCGCCAGTTTATCCATGCCTGCTATTTATAGTAAGTCCTTCAATTCTTGCATCTCTGAAGCTCAGAATGGTTTGAAACTTTGAACGCTGGATCCTCACGACCTTGTTGGCCTGTTGACACTGCTATTTTTAGTTGGCCTGCTATTTTTAGCCCATTTCTGAAGGTGGTTTGCTATTTATAGAAATTGCTCGTTTCTGATACCTCTGCAGCTCCAATTGACTTGAAATTTGAATGATGTGCTCCTCACCACGTGACCTGCCTGCTGACATCAGCGCATGCAACTGATTTGCTATTTTTAGCCTGTTTCCAAATGACTTACTATAAATAGTAAGTGCTCCGTTTGTCTTCAAATTTTACCAGCAGATAGCCTGAAGGATGCTGATCGCGGTGGTTTACACCGGTTTTCGAAAATTCTGACTTTCTACCCTTCTTTTCAGGTCCCGAAGTTGGAAACCCTAATTTGTTCTGCATGCATATCAAATGATCTCCGTTTGTTCTCGTTTTTGTTGCATTGCGATCAGTTCGTGATTTTGAAGTGTTGGGAAGCGGCTGCCGGGATGCACCTGCTAAAAATAGTAAGTTCCCAAATGAGTGATTATCCTGTTTTGCATGTCATACCATCGCGAAGCTCTCGAAAAACCCATAAGGAATATGCAGACATGCAAAGAAAACCCTGACATGCAAACCCTAAAAATAGCCTCTGAAGGCTGAACTCTGAAAGTTGTCATTTCATTTTGCATGTTATACTGTCGCGAAGGTCTTCGAAAACCCAGAAGGAATATCCAAACATGCGTTGAAAACTCTGCATATAGGCCCTGAAATCTGCTCTGGAAGCTGAACTGCTAAAAATAGTAAGTTGTCCGTTTCAGCTCAAATTTTGCACACGAGCAGCTTGATGTGTTCTGAATGCAGTGTGACTATTAAAACTTCGAAAGTGTTGAGAAACTGCTCCAAATTGCACACTTACTAAAAATAGTAAGTAGCCGGAATCTGATGAAAATTTGCTAAGAGCCTGCTAGAAGCATACTGACAGCAATGCCAAGGTTAGATTTCAGCTTGATTACTTCATTTGATTTTAAATCGGCTGGAGAGTTCAAAACCCTAATTCTCAGACTTGGCCAAAACTTCGATTCAAGCTCAATGACGGGCACAATCCCGGAAAGACAGACAGTAGAAAAGAGAGACAACGACAAAATGACCCAAAAGCAAAGCCAAAATTAGGGGGTCCCCATTTGCAATGGGGCGATGTGTGAAAAAGGTCACAACAGGTTGTGCAATACTCTTCCGTTGGAAATCAAAAGTGTCAAAAGCATAAAGTTGCAGAGCCGCCAAGTTATCAATTAGTGAGTCATCTTTTGGGGCAACGATGTTTTTCAAGAATAGAACTCATAAAGCAGCCAAAGAAGTGAAAGATTCTCTAAGTTTGATCACAGAAGGCGAAGAGATCCTGGAGAATCGGAATATTGCCTTAGATAGTATCAATGCACCTGACCAGGACACAGTTTCCTACTTTTTAGCGGATGCGATTGAGATTCAAAGCGGCTTTCATCTAGAAGCTTTATTTTCGCTTTCTTTCTATTCTTATCCATTCTTTGAAGAAGAGAAAGAAGATAAATTGTAATAGTTGGCATTTCCTACTTTTCCTGCTTTCTTAGGTGTTAGATGTTATCTTCTTTCTAGATTTAGAAATAAAGCTTGCTTGCTGAGCAAGCCCTAGATTGTGAAAGCAAGAAGATTTTAGGGTTCCCTACTCCTCTGCTTGCCTATAAATAAGAGTCTTTGCTCATTAGTTTTCTTTAACCATGCTAGTGATAACAAAACACTGAGCCTAAGTGCCTTCTATTTGTTATTCAGTGTTGTTCAATTGTTTTATGATAGCGAATTGTTGAGTCTCTTTTAGCCAACAAGTAGTTATTGTAATTGTTGTTCCTATTGTGTAAGAACAAGTTTTGCAAGCCTCTTTAGCTGCAATTTCTTGTTCCAGGCATGTGTTTAGTAATTTTTGTTCCAGAAGTTTGAGAAATAAAATCATGAGCCTCCTTTGCCTTGGTATAACGTCTCAAATTTTCGTTATTTGTGTTATGCTTTTGTGATCTTAATTTCAGCTTACATTGAAGTGGGTAGATGTATGTTGAGAAAGAGTTTATTGAAGCACTTTGTCAAAGAATCAACCTTGTTCATTTCTAATTTCTCTTGCTCTGCATATTACTTGAGAAGTTAGAAACGTCTTTAGCTTAAGTTAGTCGTAGTTGAAGTTCTTAAATTAGAAAATCTCAGCTGCGGCGTTTTTGTTTAATAAACCTTGTGCTCTAGCTGATCAAAAAGATAGGCAACTTAGTTTTTAGTTTACTTTCTTTCAACACCATCAGCAAGAGGGAGCTTCCCCTCCTAATTTGAAGAGCAATTTTACTGTGCATAGCTGTCCATTTCAAATACGCATTCCAGAGGTGCGAATTTAAACGCCAACAATAGGGTTGTACAGTTCAATTATTAGCAGTTTATTTCAATTAAAATTTGGTTTCAGACCTTTAAATTCTGACTATTTTCCAAGTGATTATACACAGTCCTTTCAGGTTTCAGCTCACCATGGAGAGGTATCAATTTACTTTCAGTTTTCAAAAGTAAAGTTTTTAGTTATTTGAATTTTGCAAAAAGATCATTCGAAGTACAATTTACTTTCAACAATCCAATATTGTAATAAACTAGACAGTTTACTGCCACTAGCTGTTTATCATTGATTAAAATCCTAGATGGTTCACTGCTAGATCCATGCTATTATTGTAAATCCTAGTTGGTTTAACCTTTGGATCCATTTTTCTTTCATATCATTATCTACCAATTTGATTTGAACTAGAATCAGATGATATAGTCTTCCATTTCAGCATTGATGTATTTCTGCTTGTTATATGCAAGTTTGGTATGATCAGAATTTGCATATCATTATCTGTCATTTTGGCATTGATCAGTTTTGATTGGTTTGGTATTATTGTAATTTGGTCAGCTACCTACCAAATACATTGCTAGTTATTTTCATTGTCCTCATTCTAGTCTCTGTATGCTCTCAACTTGCCCACATTGAGAACTTGGTACAATATATCCCTCTGTATTTTCTTTACTAGGTGCAATATATCCCTCTAGTTCAGTCATATAGACCTCTTCATTAAGGTCTTCATTGAGAAAAGTGCTCTTCACATCTATTTGATACACCTTCCATCCAAATTGTGCAGCTAAAGCAAAAATCATTGCGGTGAGAGCAAATGTTTCTTCATAATCAATCCCTTCTTTTTGGGCCTAACCCTTAGCAACAAGTTTGGCTTTATACTTATCTATACTGCCATTTGCCTTATACTTGGTCTTGAAGGCCCGTTTATATCTAATGGCTTTCCTCCCTAGTGGAAGATCAACAAGCTCCCTAAGTCTTATTTTTCATTAGGCATTGATATTCTACATCCATAACCTCCTTCTGAGGCTTTGATTCTAGTGCTTCCTCCGCAATAGAAGTTTCAAAGTTATCAACTAATGAACTTATTAGTGCTAGATATAAGTAATTGCGAGCCATGCTATAAGTCCTCGATCTTGAAGCTAAAGTGTTTGGAACACCATCTAGCTTTGCATCACAAATGGTACTAGTATACCACTTGGGAATAGGTCATGTGGTCATGTGACATTTGTGGTCTAGAGTCTAATTGATTATCAACATGTTCATCACTTTTCTCATTCAAGATGAATAAAGGAACACTATTTGGGGCAAGTGATGATGTGGAAGGTGATCTTAACTCACTCTTTTCATCAAAAATGGCATCTCTGTTGATGTATATCTTCTTTGTGGTAGGATCTATAAGTCAATAGGCCTTCGACTCATTGCTATAACCAAGAAGAATACATTTCATGGATTTCTCATCAGAGCAGAGCACATGAATACAATGCTTCGTCTCTTTTTCCACAAGATTTCTAAACTCTTTAAAGTAGGGAGAAGCTTCATCATTTGTTTGCAAACAATAGACCCACATTTTTCTATTGCAATCATCAACCAAAAGCTAAAAGTAGCTAAAACCATTGTCACTATGTGCCATGGGTCCATACAAATCAATATGCACCAGCTGCAAAGGTTTTCTTGCTCAATGCTCACTAGTACTGAAGGGTGCTCGATGTTGTTCTCCAGCGTAACAACTAGAGAAAATAGCACTTTTCTCAAGTGAGGGAAGGCCTTTCACCATTCCATTCTTACTAAAAGTAAGCGAATAGCTAGTGCTTAGGTGACCAAATTGGCGATGCCATAACATAGCAAGATTATTATTCTTTGTCACCAAGGCTTGATCATTATTGATGGTATCAAAGCAAAGTTATTCCTATGCCTATTATTTTGTGATCAAAGCTTGGTGATAAAAGAGAATTTGCATCAAGTTTCCTTTTAGCGATAATTATGTAAACTCCATTTGGAGTTGTTGCCACTCAAGTGCAGAGTGTTTTGCCTGTTCTTGTTGCTAAATTTCCAACACAAGAACCACAGAGGTTGAGGGTGTTCCATGATGTGCCTAAGATCATTTTGTGGAGTCTGTAGTCAAATGTGTACTCAAATACTGTGAAGCCTACCTTTGTTGAGAAGAGCGTGGATTGATAAAAATTGTCTTTTGGAAGCCTCACCACAAGCTACAACTTTATCAATATATTTCTTGGTTTTATGCTAGCATCTCCAACTTTGAATGTAGTTAAAGTCATTGCCATATTGTTTCTCCTTTGCTAACAAACATTTTACAACAATTCACGAATTATCAACTACTACAAGTCTATAAAGAAATGGGCTCAAGAAACGATTCTATGCAGTTTGACAACCAAACAATGAATAAGTAATAACAATAAGGAGAAATGGGCTCTAAATCCATGTTGAGTTGTTGCCCATGGACCAACTAGGACTCAAACCAAGGACCTTCCATTTGCTACTAGAGTGCTCTACCACTAAGCCACTGGCCCCTTTGTAGTTAGTCCATCATTGATTTGGGTGTGGCTTATTTCCAAAACCCCTCCATAAGCCACAGTGCAGGTGCTTCGGGCTCCTACCTTGGCCTTGCTCCAATACTATATTAGAGATTATAATGCAAAAGGCCACATAATTTGTATTATGAGACGGAAATATATACATGCAAAGAACAATGAATTGTATGCATTAAATGACACTCACAGGTTCCATAAAAAATAATAATAAATAAAAAACTATTCACATGTATCCTAAAAGATACCAACAAACAATACACAAGTAGACAATGATTGAATATTCCAACAAAGTGTCGATAACAGTTTTCCCAATTTTCTTGGCAGATTTTGGGATCAGCATTTTTTCACAATGCCTTTGACAAATTTGAGCATCTCTCATCTTTGGTTGCTATTTTTTTTGGATATAAAACAGGGGTTCGTGCAACTTTTATCATAGTGAAAGTAACAATGGTCTTGACATAAGTGGTTGAAAAAGTTAAAAAAGGCAACCAAAGTGGCAATCATGTTATAAAATTGTGCCAATCACTTAAGGAAAGATAACTTTTAGGCACACTTTTCAAGTCAAAACCCACTTATATACCCTAGCACATTTTTTCTATGGCAATGCCAACTTAAAAGCATGACACAAGTGCACGAGTTGTTATGAAAGGATGACAAAGGTAGCAAATGCCTCATAAAAACATGCCAAACATGAGAGAAGGTTTTACGCTATAAGAAAAATAACAATTTTGGAGTGGCAATGCCACTCACACGTAAGGATGAGAGAATATAAAGACTTATGTAAATGTCACATTTTAGTGGCATAACCAAGGGAATAACACAACAAATGTAGCAAAGTTGTTAGAAAACCACAACAATGAAGTAGTAAAGAGATGAGAAAACCGTGACAATAATGAAGATGAATCAAAAGTTAAGTTTAAGTGTTACACATTTTGAATGGCATTGCCAACATAAAAGTGCAACATTGGTGGAAAAGCCATGTCAAAAACACAAGTGTGTAAAGTGAAAGAAGAAGAAATTGCACTCTTTTAGTGGTATTATCTTACAAAAGTGTGAAACATTTTAAGGGAAATAAACATAAAGTGTATCACACTTTTTGGCTGATATTGCCACCCAAAAGTTCCTACAATTGCACTTTTCAGTTGGCTTTGCTATGACAAAACTCCTCCAAGTGCAAGAAAATCCAAATTTGAGTGCTGAGCATAATCTCATGGTTAAGGTTTTAGTGTTCAGTAGAAAATCAATCTAGTGTTTGAAACAATTCCATTTTTAGAAAAATTTGTTTTAAGTATGTAATATGTAAGCTCTTTTAAGAAATAGTGAGAGGAGATCCTTTCTATTTTTAGAAAATTGCTATTTTTATAAAGTTGGTTTTTGCGAAAGCTCCTTTTTATAGTTAGTCATGAATTTCATACCCATGGATAGGGTTTTTCCAATTGTCACATTTTGCATAAAAAGTTGGTCATATTACGACTTTAGAAGACTTGACAAAGTTGCAAGTCAAAGTCGCTAGATTTTTCAATTATGACTTAAGTGACAAAAGTTTCTATTGTTTCAATGGAGATACAAATGATCTTAATTTTAGGCCTTTGGGTTTAATTTTTCATTTTAGGATTAGATTCCTTTAAAAGTTGTTTTACTACCTCTTTTCAAAAATAGGGATAGGTTTGCTTTAAGCAAAGCCTTAGTAGGAATATTATATTACTATTATCCCTAAAAGCTTCTTCTTGTGAGCTTAGAATAAGTGCCTTGAGCACATAGTTTGTAATGATATGGGAATCATGAGCACATAATTTGTAATGATATGGGAATCAGTGCTAGACTCATTTTGTAGAGATTGTCATTCAAAATTTGAAGTCAAGTCATTGTGTTTGTGCATAGCAAAGGATGGCAAATGTAAAGCTTATGCTACAAAACCATTCAGCTATTATTTCTATTCGAGTAATTGTTAAAATTATGTTTGTAATCCTACAATTTTGAATAGAATTAAGTAACCCTATTGAGCTTTGCAATGGTGCTTGTTGTTCATTAAAGTAATAACTTTGCATATTGAATTAGCAATTCAACTTTTGGAACTGTATGATGTCCCTCCATTTAATCATTCCTTGTCCATGTAGAATATTGGTCTTAAATTTAGCAAGTAGCTAACATCCCTTGGTCTTATTAAGTTAAATCTTTGTTTACAGCCAAAGACCAGTCTTTTCTTTAACTAGTAGGAGGTTGCACTTGTTCATGCTTTAAGTTTTTATCCTCCATAATCTAAAATATTTTCTACAAGCCTTGACTATTGACAATCTAGTGCTACATCTAGGTCAAAAATATAGTCATTTAGGTATTTACATTAATGCAAAACCCCCATAGAAATCTTATACAATGTGTGTATTTGTATATTCTATTAGTTTTAGGTTTAGTTAGGTCTAAAGGAGCTTCCCCTTATAATTTGAAAAAATAGCTCTATCATACATACTATTCCATAATAAGTTGTTTGGAAACAGACTAATTAAGTCTCAAAACAAATGATCATTCTTCTCTTTAGAGGCATGCATTTCTGTTATTTCATGTAAGTTTTGTGACAAAAAGCCTGCTTATACATTGGAATGCATGCCTATTAGTGCATTTGTAAGATTGAACTTTAAAATCATGTTATTGCATTATGGGATGTAGCCCAATGACTATGGATTCGCAGATTTTCCAAAAACATGTAATTTGCCTTATCAGGCACATGCCTAATCTCTTGCCTTGGTGAATTTTATAGACAAAATCTATCTTCTCCTTTATTGGTGTGCATTGGTATACCACTCTTGTGTGTTTTGAAACCTTGGCACCTCCCTTATCAAGCATGCACCATTGTAAATGGTTGCGAAATTCTATTTAAGGCAAACAAAACCTTCACTTCTGTCCAGCGCAGAACTAAGAACAAAACTAATCAGTTTTTAAATTCAGTAATTTCTTCTACTAGGAGCACTCCATCATATGATGTATGCACATCTTTAACCATCTTCATTTTCTTTGTTTGGCACTTTTGTGTGATGACAGCAAGTTCATCTTTGAAACTCCAAATCTCTTCTTCATATAAGCAACTTCAACACATTGAGATGCAATATTTATGCTTTGACGATCCTTCAAGATGCCTTCACCATGAGACTTCTTTCTCTACTATGAAAAATGTCATCTACAACTTCTTTCTATGATCCCTATAAACACAAAAAAAGATGACAAAAATGACACCTGCATACAAGACAAAGAAAACGAGTTTTGATACATGACTCTCAACTTGAGGAAATGTCGTTTTTTTCACTGAAACTTGACACAATACAAAAAATTTGTATAGATACAACACATAACATGCACAAACTAGGGCAATAAAAACAGATTGATTGCCTTCTAATGCTAACAAGAACAAATGGAAAATACTCAGATGTGAGTTTATTACTCTGACAATACAAAGACCACAAATAAATGTTGGACTGAAATCAAAGGCATTCAAACCCATTGCACTCCAAACGTTCATTCTCTTTTCATCCACTACAATCAATTATCTATCTTCAATCACTAAGTATACAAAATAATCATTAATATTTTTTCAGCTTTTCATACTAGCATTTAGATGGAGTGGATTAAGGTGGACGAAGGCTCTAAGTGATGTGTTTAAGTTTTTTAAGAATAAAAGACATGTAGTAAAATATTTTTCAAAACTGCTCCTCTCATCCACCCTCTTCTCTCCATCTCTTTTCCATCACCATTTCAAATCCAGCTAGCTCAGGCTAGCTTCCATCATAAAATTCAAATAATTTCCCACTATTCCAAACTTTTGGTAGCTACAATCTATGGAATTTTTCTTAGGATTTTTCAATCAAATCCCTGCCAAATCCATCAGGTTAACCTCAATATTATTACCACCGTGCCTCCAAGAAGAAGTTCTAGAAATGAAAGAAACCTTATTAATCAAAGGGCAAGGAGAGGAAAATGCAAACAAAGAGCTAGCAAAGCCCCAGAAGTTAAGTGCTAGACAAGACAAGAGAATAAGGAAAAGCCTCAAATTGGATATGAGGAAGGAAAGGAGTTATCAAAATAGTCATCAATACCCATTTTTTGTCGATGATGAGGAACAGCAGAGCTATGAATGGTGACTCCATTATTCTAGCTATTACCACATTTACTACTCAAAACAAGGATCTATCAATCTAAACTGAATGTTAATCACTCTCTTTGTTTATAAGACCAGTCCTAGAATGCATACCCCTAAAATTTGTCCTAATCCCTTCAGCCTCCCTTCTATGTCTGAATTGTCACAACTAAATGCTAGCAAAAAAGCTTCTCTCACCCCAACCTTTATCCATTTCGACATTAACACCACAAAAGGATTGCCTTTGCTCTCACCTCTGTGCATGAGCCATCAACCATTTCATCTCCAATCTCATGTTTAATCCCATGGAAACCCACACCAAATTTCTCCATAGCCGCTTTCCATGTTTTTGAAGGAAATCCTTCTAGTTTTGATGCACACACTCTAACCTGGATTATGCAAAAGCTGACCCAAATCTGCTTACTACACTTCAATAAATAACTGAAGCCATCCATGACAAAGGGAGGAATCTACATGACAAGTTAAATATACTCATAGAAAACCATGGAAAGACTTTAAAGCTATCAATTCTCAGCTGCTGTTTGAAAATGCAAGGCATAGAATCATGGGGATCATTCAGAAACAAGTTGACCTTTCTCCTCCTCCAAATTGCCAAGTTTTAAAAGGAGAAAGCTCTACAAATGCAACAATTCAAGGAATCAAGTAGAAGCAAGCAACAATGCATCAACAAGTGAACATGAATCTGAACCATTCGCATCTCCATGTTTCATAAAAGGAAAACCGATTTCAACTCTCTAATGGCTACAAATACAGAAAAAAAATGAACAAATCTTGTTTTTGAAGTGTGAAACTTTTGAATAGTCTAAATGATGACACAACGAGGACTTCCAGACAATCTTATCTAAATAGTCATGTTAAATGATTATAGACTCTTATTTCTTAGCACTAGTTTGTTATATCATTTTTGATATATTTGATCCACAGCCTCTTTTGCAATACCTTGCTGGGCTGTTTACAAGGCTCTTGATATAGTTGTTCCATGTTTTGAGCAGCGGGCTCTTTTTGTCTATCTTATGCCACCGTATCATTCTATTGTAAGCTTGATACTGGTATGATTTTGTTCTTTTCAGACCCCCTTCCTTAAACCTGTTTACACTTTTAAATTGTAGATTTTATCTAATATATATGTTTAGTTTATCGGGATTTTGATAGGCAAGATGAGAGAAAATGTAGGACAATCGTACACCCTGCTACACTGACTTTTAGAGCCATGACAAAACTAACAGAAATAAGCAGGTTCATGGTATACAGGCATGAGGTTTTCACGTTCTATGAGAATGAGTAAGACAATTTTGGAAAAAAAATGTGTGATTTTAGTTCTCATTGATGATTCAGATCACACTTCATGATCAATCATCTCTTCTTAACTCTACCTGAAGATCAATCACGGAATATGATATGAAATGTTGACGCAAACTATACTCAGTTATTTTCCAAAACTGTCGCATTCACGTCTTTAATATGTAAAATTGGACTGGCTTCATCATCCACTAAGATCGATGAGCATAGGTATGGGATTGCATCAGTGCACAATTCACCAAACTCCAACATGGCAAACTTCACAGTAAAAGCATGCATTCCATAATCTAGGAAGCCAAACAGCTAAACTAAAAATTAAAGTGCAATTTAGATTCCCTACCCTTTAACGGTTCCCTAAAACTAACAGTTCAGTGAGCAGGAGCAAAGCCCCAGGACAAACTGAGTTGAGCTATGACAATATTGTTATCAGCTGTTTGAAAGCATAGAATAATATAACCACATTTAAAACAGGCCTCGGATAAATATGATATATTACCTACCATTCAATTTAATTACTTAAAACATTTGGAATACCATGTGGAGATCGGCCCATTATAAATATTTTATCACTGGTTTTAAATTGTTACACCCCAGAAGATATTTACAAATGCTAGCTAAGTGAAAATATGGAAAATTCGTGACGTGAATTCTGGCAGTTAGTTACTTGTGAAACTGTCAGGCAATTTGAAGGAAGCCCACATAATTACAAGTTTGGAATTCTAGCTACTCTTTATGTAATTCTCAATTTCTTTAGTTTGGTCATAAGCTTAAAAATATATATACTTAAGGTTTCATTTGATTTGAAAAACACATAAATTCACTCTTGGAAAATAAATATCTATTTCTGAAAACTAATGTAATCTTCATTTTCAAATGGCCACTTTTTCTGTTTAAGGAATATGACAGAAATAGCCAATTTGCACTAGCCACACACAAATCCTCTTGAGAGACGGTTCACTGTAAATTATGAACACCTTCCAGTGTTATATACTCCAAGCAATTAATCCCAAAACTCGCAAAGCACAATAACAATATGTTTTCTGTAAAATTGTATCGAAATGCCATACAGAAAGAAATACATGTGGCAAATACAGAAACTTCCCGTAGTCGTATATACTTAACATTATCAAATGAGATAAGATGGGGACAGCCATAAAATGAAGTAACCAATGCAGCAGAACAACTTACGAAATAAAGGAGATAAGATGGAAGAGCGAATGTGAAACCGAAATTGATGCTGTAGTTGATTCCGCCATGATATCTTCCACTTCTCTTCAACAATTTCTCTTATCTTTTCTCATTCATCATTCATAAGACATTACTAGAACGAATCGTATTCCCAACGGGAATTTACGGCGAGTTGAAGCCGCATTAAACTATACCATAGTCTGTAATTTTGAAAGAACAATTACAATTAACATAGCCATTGACTTGTAGGTGCTTTTGTATTTATGAACGAGACCAGCCAGGGTAAACCGCACGGAGAAAGTAAATGCGTTTCTTATTTATGAGTTGTGTCTGGTACATTTGATTCCTTGACTGCGCTCTCTTGGTCACTTTTCCTATTAATGCATTTAAGATAGAATATTTCAACGAGGCCAAAATACTTATCCTAAATAGGGGTCTAAGAATCTATAACTAGCTTAGTTATCTTATTCAATAATCTATCTAAATTACGCCGAGCGATATCTTTTTGTAAAACAAATGGATTGTTGGGTTTATTTATATTGTTAATATGTAATATTATTTTATGCATGCATAAATGTTTGTATTTTATTATTTAAATTATTTAATTACAAGTTGAAATTTTATTATTTAAATTTATGTCATTTCTTTTTTTTTACAAAATAAAAATAAATATAATTTCAAAGTATGCATAATTTATTATTTAATTACAAGTTGAAATATTGAAATTTATTATAATTATTTATATAATAATTTATTTCAATTTAAAATAATTGGATATATATTATATCTAAATATATTGAGAAATAAATAAATTGATTTTTATTGAATGGGAAGCAATAATGAAAGAGAAGTAGAAATTAAGTTTTTACCATATCATTTAAGATTTTTTTATGTTTCTTAATTTTACTTTTGATTTGTAAAAATTATAAAATTATCCCCGTATTACTCATCATTATTTTTTCATATGTATAACAAACATTTTCTTTAGGATATACAATTATGAGAATTTATATACATAAAATATATATAGTAAATTCATAAAATACATGTTTACAAAAATATACAATTAGATACATTTATCATAATTATTATACAAAGAAGATATATGATGAAAAAATATATTCTTATTTTTCAAAGTATGTACATGTGAGTTATTAACATAAATGAAAACACTATAGATGGGCCTAATTCAAATACATTAGTCATCATTTAAAAAAGTAAAAATTGTTCAATAATTTGGTTGGATTTTGGTTGTACTATTCATTTGTTCATCATAGTAGATTTCTTTTAAAAATGAACAAAATCCGACTACTGTCGTACATGTTTTATGGAATTCTTGTGCAATATCTTCTATTTGTTGGAAGTTGGAATTCTTCTTCTTCGATAGCAAAAGTATGGTGGGTTGCTTCTTCGATTTTTTGAATGCTCGGAAATTGATTTGATTAATTTTTTGATCGATGTTTCGATGTACACATTTGAGCCCATAGAATCACCCACAGAATCATCTGAGATTACAACTGGACTTGTTATTGAATATCTCGATTTAAGCCAATGAGGTTCCTATGTGATAAGCCAAATCTAAAAAATGAGATTGTATGTTCTATTCAATATGAAAAATCTTCAAGCAAATAGATTACTTGATTAGGAAACATGTCTTTAAAGAATAGAGTTATGTTTGAAGACGTGATATCTTGATTGGGGATGAGATGGGAAATTCAAATTTACATAAGAAAAAAATATTTGCAGTTTAATATTTAGAAATTACCCATTTTTTCACAAGTCTTTGTAAACTACTATATAAATAACATAAACAACATAAATACTTTGGAATTTAAATTTACATAAATAACATAGAACTTGGGAATTAGACTACTATATAATAGTGCAAGGTTTGTGCACATTGTTGAGTCTAAAACACTTGCAAATCCATTTTTGAGACCAGGAAAAGTGAAGGTTAGAAGCTTCAACCATCAAGTTTATATGTTAATGATAATGCAACGAAGGATAGCATAATAGTTGATGACAATGGTCAGTTTGGAAAATATTCATGTTAAGCTAAATGTATTGTTTATACTCATAAAAGCAGTTGTAGTTTTTATGTTTTTGTTATGTTGGAGAGGTTTAATTACAATAGAATTGTATGTACAATAGAATGGGATGGGAAATTGTAATCAAATGAACTCCCCTACCTAGAGACACCATAGATCCTAATGGTAAACCTAATTTGGAGTATGAAATAGTATGTCTTGTTTGAAGTTTGAAACAACTTGTCCAGGTAAGGATTATTAGGTTATTTGATTCTTTCTTTTTGTTGCTTGTGTGGCTATGCCAATATCTGGCGAGTGCAAAACAGAGTGTACTTGTTAGATTACATTGTGCAATTATTGATTTTTTTAAAAATAATGAATGCAACTTGTAGAACATCTACTTGTGCTTTAGCATATGAATATTCACTTCACAAAATGATTATGTAGATCAGGTGTTTCATAATAGTGAAGCACGGCTCATACACTTCTTCTCAATCTCTAGTCATTTACATTTTGTAGCATAGACACATAAGATATAAGATATTTTTAACACAAACTAAGTGATTTATAAATTGAGATGCTTTATGACGCTCAATGAGGTATGTGATAGTTTCAAAGCATGTACTTTGAAATTTTTTAAAACTGGAAATTGTTTATTAGGTTAATTTCCTACAACTTACTATTTATCATGAAGACTGAACTGCTGAAATAACTATAAATAATGATGCTATAGAAAGCATGTTTTTTAGATCAATAAGTAGCAATTTAAGCTTTTTGTTTTCTTCTTTTAGACATTGTAATCAAATGAACTTCCCTACCTAGACACACCATAGATCCTAATGGTAAACCTGATTCGGGATTATTAGGTTATTTGATTCTTGTTTTTTGTTGCCTATGTGGCTATGCCAATATCTGGTGAATGTGAAATATAGTGTACTCGTTAGATTGCTTTATTAATATACATTTTGGGTTGGCAATTGATTCAGATCAGCTGGCCACTTTCCTGTAGGTTCTCAAGGAATTCCTACTTATAATAGTGGTTTGGCATTTCCTCAGCCCAGTCCCTATCCATATCAGCATGGCTACCCCTATTCTCCATTTGGGTGCATCGTAAAGTTTCAAGTTTCGAATCTATTTTTGTGTGTTTTCACAAAACATTAGTTGTTTTTTTTACAATTAACTTGAAATTTTTCTAATTGTGCCCAAATTTATGTTTCCTTGGACTTAATATGTTTTAATTTTTATTGGTAGGCATACCTTGGGATGCCCCTAACAATAATTCCTAATCTAAATTCACACTTTTATTAATATTACACTAGATAATCCTTTCGTTTATGTCATTGATTTATTCACTTTATTCTTTTTCAGATCTTTGTTTTCAACTTTCAATTATTTATTTATTTACTACATAGAGTTTATGTGCCCCTACAACTCCATTGAAATTTCAATGTGCATAGTGTTTAGGTTCCATTCCCTACATGCTGCATTTTTAAACTCTGTTGCCTTCTCTTTTCTCTTTCATATGGGTTGCTCTACCCTCGCATTTGTGTGTGGTTGTGTTGATTAATTTAGTGCCTTAGTTGTGAGGGATACCCAATTCCCATTATACTTTGTCCATATCATGGATGATCAAAGTTGCCTTAGGATTTCCCATCTAAATTAATATTGTAATCTTACAGTAAGTCCTCTATGTAAATCTCAAGGAATGCCTATGTATAACAGTGGTTTGGTATTTCCTTAGCCCAGTCCCTATCCATATTAGCATGGCTACCCCTATTCTCCATTTGGGTGCATCGTAAAGTTTCAGGTTTCGAATCTTTTTTAGAGTGTTTTCATAAAACATTTTTTTTTTTAACATTAACTTGAAATTTTTCTAACTATGCCCAAATTTATGTTTCCCTGGACTTATATGTTTTAATTTTTATTGGTACGCATACCTTGGGATGCCCCTAACAATGATTCCTAATATGAATTCACACTTTTATTAATATTACACTATAATCCTTTCGTATATGTCATTGATTTATTCACTTTATTCTTTTTCAGATCTTTGTTTTCAATTTTCAATTATTTATTTATTTACTGCATAGAGTTTAGGTTCCCCTGCAACCCCATTGAAATTTCAAATGTGCATAGTGTTTAGGTTCCATTCCCTCCATGCTACATTTTAAAACTCTGTTGCCTTCTCTTTTCTCTTTCATATGGGTTGCTCTACCCTCACATTTGTGTGTGGTTGTGTTGATTAATTTAGTTCCTCAGTTGTGAGGGATACCCAATTCCCATTATACTCTATCCATATCATGGATGATCGAAGTTGCCTTAGGATTTCCCATCTAAATTAATATTGTATAACCTTACACTAAGTCCTCTGGGTAAATTTGGAGTTGGATCATGAATTTTGATTCTTCAGTTCTAAAGAACACCTCGTTCTGATTATTCTCATCTGTATCACGGACAATCTCAACTACCTTAGTACTTGGGAGTTTTCATCCAAATTCAAATTGTATAACCTTATACTTAAGACCTTTGAGTAAATATGGACTTAGATCATGAACCGTATTACATAGAATTAATCCTTTTTTTCATCCTTTTTTGTGTATTCTCATATCCAAACACCAATGTGTTTTTGTTTCAAACTTGTCAACTTCAAAGTAAAACAAACATCGATAATCATTTAGAATCCCTCTAGCTTTACTGTGACCCATTTATGTTAGCTCCCTTTTACTAAGTTGTGGATCTGTATTGTAGGGAGAAATGGGTATGGACCCCCAACTATTGAATATTGTTAAATTTATAGAGCTAGAGCAATTTCACATGCGATTGTGTGATCTTCATTCTTTGGCTTCAATTCTTCTGTTGCTAGGGAGCAAATTGCAATGTTGGTCGATATTTGTATTGTTTTGTTTCAACCTTTTTTGAATATTTTTAGTTAGAAATGTTTTGTTTTGGAATGTTAATTCTGCAAATGTATGTGATTCAGTTCATCTATTGCTAATGAACAAATTGCAAGGTTGTTTAATTCATTTTTCTACATGTTTACTTTTTCTCTTTTGAATATTATGAGCTAGAAATGTACTATCCTAGAATGTTCATTTTGCAAGTGTATGGAAATAGGACTATCTTGCCTATTCCATTTATGATTCTGAAAGACATTTTGTAACACTTTATTGATGAGGGCAAAGGACTTTATTGGATTATACTCCCTCCATGTTTTTATATCAAAAAGATATTATACAATGTCATAACTAATGTATTGTTAGTAATTTTCTACATCACATGCGAACTTTCATTTGATCTACAATTTGGAAGGTTTTGACTTTTCTTGGAATCTATTGTCTTGCTTGTGGTTTTTGTTTATTTGAAGGTCTGGGTACAAAGTCTCACCACAATTTCATCACAATAATAGCTGCCTTGTTGAAACTTTCAAAGCATATGTAGAATGAGGTCATGCATCCTACTTTTATAGATAATGTATCCATGCTTGTGTACAAGTACACTGCATATCCACCAGACTTTCCCAGGTATTACTAGCAATGCAAGACACATTCTTGTTTACATTTTTAGGATTGAGTTGCATTGTTCCCTTTTAAAATGAGTATGAAGTTATGAACAATTAAAAAGTGCCTTTATATGAAAATCATTAGGTTGTAGCTATAAAGTTTGGCATGTATAGATGCTTTATATGGGGTGCCTTATCTTCTAATGCTTATATCTACAATAATCATTATAGGGATTTTATAATCCATATGAAGCAACCCAGTTTCCACAAGTATATGCTTGACCAACAACAACGATGTACCCACATGCACAAGTAACACAAGGTGCAATTGGATACCCTACCTCACTAGGATATAATTTTTTAAGGCCCACACATTGTTCAGTGTAGTAGCCCTAGAATGGTGGCGACAACTAATGTATCACCACAGTGTGGGGGTGGGGCATCTATCCCAAGCACTGTTCAAACTTGAGGTATATTCCACTTCCTCATATTACAGATATGGGTATACGAATTTCTTGAACTATTTTGGTTTTCTATAAGATGAAAAGGATTAAATTTCTCCTTTCAAATGTATAAACAACACTAATAGGTGAAAAATATGCCTCAGCAAACTAATGCCCATGACAAACACCACAACAATATGCAGGAGTTGTTCCTCTTCAACCATATGCAGCCGTAGCAGCTTCTGAACAAGCTACTACATGACATATTTAATGGTTAAACTTGGAACAGGGTAAAAGAGAGAAGGTACACATGTGCAATACTGGGATAAGTTGAATTCAAACTTTAGTCAATTCTTTATGATCCATCATTAAAAACTAAAGGAGCATTTGGCTAACTTGTACTGATGAATATTTGTTCGGTTAGTTTTGATCCTTCTGCTGAAGTCCCCAATCTTTATTCTTTCATATTAAATATTTGCAGTGAAGAACTAACTTATCAGATGCTGATATGGGACTTGAAAGAAATGTTTTTGAAAGAATTATTTACAAAGAAATAAATTCAACAATGTAACTCGAATTATGATCCCGCTCCCGCTCCCACTCCCACCCTGATTTTTCAAACTACTTCCATGCCTGCAGGTTCAGGCGAGACCTCTGTCTCTCCCCAACCTGACGCATCATCGGCTTCAGACAAGATACCCTCACATGTGCTTTTCAGGGATTCGTCGGTTGTCTTTGGCAACATCGATGCTCTTGCTAAATCCCCTCTTTGTGGGGAAAGGGGTACCACTTGGGGGTTGGCGCTCTCGTGACTGGTTGGAAAGATATCCTTTTGGGTTCCAGAAATATGGCTTTCGAGGCTGCTGGTCCTGAGATAGCCCTCACTGATGAAGGCACTGAGCTTTGCCTTCCTGATGAGCTGATGGACGAAGTTGCTAGTTTGCTTCACCTTGCCTTCGTCGACAGATTCCTGGCCTTTCGACCAATGATTGACATGGTCTATAGATGGGTTAATGGTAAATGGTCGCTGAAGGGCAGCGTGTCTGTCTCGAAAATGCCTGGTGGTCTCTTCTTATTTAAGTTTAATGTTGAGGAGGACGTGGTGCTGGTCCTCTCGAGTACTTGGGCCTATGGAAAACATTTTCTCTCCTTGGCTAAATGGAGGCCAGGTTTCGACCCCTCAGCAAATCTTACCCGGTCGGCCCCTGCTTGGGTCCCTTTACCTGGCCTCCCATTGGAATTCTCGGATGAAAGGATTTTCCGATGGATTGGGAACTCCTTTGGAAGTTTTGTGGTGGCGGATGTGGTCACTTTGGCGAAATCCAGGTTAGTGTTTGCCTGCTTTTGTGTTAATGTCTCCATTAATAAAGCTCTTCCCAACTTTATCATTCTTAAATCCAAATGGGGGAAGTGAACTCAAGCTATTGTTTACGAGAATGCCACCATGTTCTGTCAAAAGTGTGGAAAATAGGGTCATGTTATTTCTGACTGCAAGAAGGTTGTTGTAAAGGAGGCTCCACTGAAGGATAAAAATTTGTCCTGCCGGCCGGAGTTACAAGATAAACTGCTAGACCCAAGCACTAGTGGGGCTGGTGAGCCATTAAAGCCTGGTGAGTCTAATGAATACCCCTTTACGGATGACTTGAATGAACTTCTCAAATCCCCTGTCTTAGGTGAAAAGATAGAAACTAATTTGAAAACAAACTGCTCTAAAGGGCTGGAAAAGGGTGAAGTCTCTCCACTTGTGGATCTGGATTTGGTGTTTGGTTCCTCTGTCCGTCTGGGAAAGAATGCTTCTAGATCTTCCCCTGCCTCTAATATGTGTCTGGTTACTGCCATGAAGAAGCTGGAAGTCGAAGGTGCTGACAATCCTGGTTGTGAGACCACGGTGGTTGTCTCGGCCACTTCTCTGTGTCCTGAAGGTGCTTTATTTCCTACCCCCTCTAAAGTTGGTCTGACTAACTTGCGTATTCCTACTCCCCAACGGGCTATTTTGGAGGACTACTCTCTGGAGGTAACTAAGTCTGTTGTTCTCTCCCCGAGCTCTAAATTGACAGTCCTGGCGGAGAGTGATGGCTTGGAGGACTGGCAGAACCCAAAAAGAAAAACGAGGAATAAGAAAGTGGATGTTGGAACGGAAAGTAGAGTTGGAAGACCTTCTGAAAGACTATCTAGGCACAAAGCCATGGTTAGGGATATTGCCAGCGGTAGGAAATCTACCCTTGATTCAGCCCACAAAGGAAAGAAATGAAGTTCCTCTCATGGAACAGGAGAGGACTAAACAGTCCTCTAAAACAATATGCCTTAAGGCAATATATTTTTGATATGAAGTTAGATGTCCTGCTGCTCCAGGAAGTCAAAATGACCTACCAGTCGTTCTCCTCTACTGTTAATAAAATTTGGTCAGGATCTGCTTTCTTTTATAGTGAGGCGGATGGTGCTTTGGGAGGCGTGGCTACTTTGTGGAATCCTGCTAAATTTTTGGGTGTTGCCTTTGCCTTTTCTCAAAATTACCTTGCGGTGACTCTTAAAACTGACAATCTAACCTGGCATTTGTTTAATATCTATGCGCCAAACTCTAGAGGTGGAAGAAAGAGGATGTGGGAGGAAGTGTCATCCTTCATAATGAGTAACAACAGCGAGTGGTTTATGGTGGCTGGAGACTTTAATTCCCCCCTTTTTCCTTCGGAGAAACTTGGTGGCTTGACAGACTATAGTGACAGTATGAATGATCTGGCAGACTTTATTAACATTACTAGTTTGTTAGACTTGGAGTTAAAGGGTAATCCTTTCATGTGGTCGAACAACAGGAAGGGCACTCAACTTATTCAGGTTCGGCTGGATAGGGTCCTTGTCTCTGCTGGATGGGATATTGGTTGCAATGCCTCTCTTACATCCCTCCCCAGGACCGTCTCTGATCATAATCCTATCATCCTTCAGTGGTCGTACAAACCTTTTCTGGGACCACACCCTTTTAGATTTGAGATAATGTGGATGTCTCACCATGATTTTAGAAAACTCATTGAGAAGTGGTGGAGCTACCCTCTTCAAGGCTCGGCTATGTATAAAATATCCCAAAAATTGGATCTCATTAGGAAAGAAGCCAAAGGTTGGTCCAAGGCAACTTTTGGTGACTTTTTCAAAACTAAGAAGATGATCAAGGACAAGCTTAAGGGGTTCCAAAGGGTCATGGCCTCGGGTCATTCTCAGCAACCTATTCATGTTGAAGAAGAAAACTGGAGGAAAAAATGGAGGGACATCTTAAGTAAAGAAGAAATATATTGGAAGCAGAGATCAAGGATTCAATGGCTCAAGGAGGGTGACAGGAACTCTTCCTTTTTCCATAAGATGGCTAGCAGACATAAAAAGAGGAATAGCATCAAGTGTTTGATGAATGATTCTAATCAGGAAGTCAAGGAGGCTGATAAAATCGGTGAGGTTTTTGAAAAGTACTTTAGACTGATCTACTCGGACACTGGCTCCCCCCCTCTGAAGACCTTCAGATGAGGCTCTTGGGTCACCTCCCGCTTGGTATCAGTGAGTCTGATAATCATCAACTCTGTGCCCCTGTGACTGAGGATGAGGTTCGGACTGTTGTGTTTGCTATGGGAGCCTATAAGTCCCCAGGACCGGATGGTTTCCCTCCAGCCTTCTTCCAAGAATATTGGGACATTGTCAACTATCATATTACTAGGGCTGTCAAAGATTTCTTTAGGACTGGTAAATTGTTAAAGAAATTAAACAATACTTTCATTGTCCTTGTTCCCAAAGATCAGGATCCTATACACATGATCGAATTCAGACCTATAAGTCTTTGTAACACGGTCTACAAAATCTTTTCCAAAGTCCTCGTCAACCGTTTAAAGCCACTTTTAGACAAAATTATCAATAGATGTCAGAATGGGTTTGTGCCAGGAAGGCAAATTCTGGATGTTGCTATTATGACTCATGAAATAATTCATTCTATAGAGAAAAGTAAGAACCAAGGTATGGCTTTTAAACTGGACACTTCCAAAGCCTATGATAGGGTCAGATGGAAGTTTTTGTATTTTTTCCTTGCTAAGCTTGGCTTTAATGATAGAGTGATTGGAATCATTAGGGAGTGTGTGGAATTTGTTCAGTATTCGGTGCTTGTCAATGGGATCCCCTAGGGTTCCTTTAAAGCTGGTAAAGGGCTTAGACAAGGGGATCCCCTCTCTCCCTACCTATTCATTATGGTGGCTGAGGTTTTGGGAAGGAATTTTCTTTCCTTGCTCAACTCAAGGAAAATTCAGGGGATTAGACCTGCCTCCACCCTCCCTCCCTCCATTCTCCAACAGTTTGTTGATGACACGTTTCTTTTTGGAAAGTCCTCTGTGATTGAAGCTAGAGAATGGAAATGCCTCCTACAGGATTATGCTTGTGCTTCTGGCCAATGTATAAATTATAACAAAAGCAGTGTCTATTTCTTCAACACGAAAGCTGATCTCCAAGCTAAGATCTTAGCCATCTTGGGTTGCCTGAGTGTTTCTCTTCCGGGTATCTACTTGGGCCTGCCACTTACTATTAAGGAGGTGTCACACAAATTTTGGAATGGTATTCTCGAGAGAATGCAAAAGAAACTTGCTAGGTTGGAAAGTCCAGCTTCTTAGTAGTTTTGGTAAACTCCAACTTCTTAAAGCCTCCCTTCAAGGTATTTCGGTCTACTTTCTCTCTCTTTTTAAGATTTCAGGTTCCATGGCTGAAAAGTTAGAAAGAATTCAAAGATCCTTTCTCTGGTCAGGAATGGAGGAAAAGAAAAGAATGGCCCTAGTTAATTGGGACACTGTCTGTCACCCCAAATGTCAAGGGGGCCTGGGGATCAGGAAGATTACTAATTTGAACAAAGCCCTCATTGCCAAGATTGGTTGGAGCTTGATGCAAGAAAGGGCAGAATGGTGTAATATAGTGAAGGCTAAATACCTTAATCAGAGACATTTTTTTAGAGCTTTGAACCTGATTGACCTCCCTCCGGGGTCCAAGATTTGGAACAATATCCTTAAGAGTAGATCCCTCTTGAAGGAAGGGGTCAGATGAAAAATTGGTAACGGGAGATCCATTAGGTTCTGGGAGGACTACTGGACTGGGAACAGACCCCTTGTTGATAGTCACTTTAATATTTTAAGGGATCATGCTGAAAACATTTTTGGTACTTACATTTCTGATTATACCTCACCCAGAGCCAGATGAAAAATTCTGAAGTTGTCTTTTTTACATTGGCCTAACCTTTTGCCAAAGGTTATGGAGCTTCAAGAGATTTTGAAAACGGCTAGACTCCCTCTATTTCCCAAGGAGGACAGAATTTTCTGGTCTAAGAATCACTCTGGGGAGTTCACTGTTAAGTCTGCTTATCTGCTACTTCTCAGGTTTGGTGGTGATGAGCAGTGCTGGAGAAAGGTATGGCTTCATCAGCTTATCCCTAAAATAAACTTCTAGTGGACCTCCATCCATGGAAAATTTTAACTATTGACAACCTTGTCAAGAGGGGTTTTCAATTCCCTAATTGGTGTACTCTTTGCAGAAAGGATGAAGAAACCATCCCCCATCTTTTTATTCATTGCCAATTTGCTTCCTTGGTTTGGCAGAAGGTTTTGCAGAAACTGAACATCTCTTGGGTCTTTAATAGTATATCCACCAATTCATCTTAAATTGGAAATGCCCCTCCAATCATCCCTCAATTAAACTGCTCTGGCAACTTATTCCACCCCACATCTGCTGGTGCTTATGGAAAGAAAGAAATAACAAGATCTTCAGAGAAAAGGCAAACAATGTGGAAGGTCTATTGATAACCCTTAATAAGATGCTCCTAGATAATATCTCAACATGTAAATGGAAGAAGCCTATAACCCCCCGAACTGCTTGGGATATAAACATTTCTACTACCTAGAATTTACCCAATGAGATCTTGAGATTTGACATCTCCAAATCAATTGCCAAGAATCATACCAGATGGAGAAACCCTAAACCGCCCTGGGTTAAGCTTAACTTTGATGGGGCGGCTAGGGGAGGGATGTCAGCTGCTGGAGGTATAATCAGGGACCATTCTGGCAGCTTGGTTATTGCCTATGCAGGGAACTTGAGCAACCATACTATTAATCAGGTTGAGGGCATGACTCTCCTTTAGGGTCTTAAGATTGTGTTGTCAATTGGTGCCAAGACTTTGGAAATCGAAGGGGACTCAATGCTAATTATGGAAGCCACTAAAGGAAAGATGAAAGTGGGTTGGTCCCTTAAAGGTATTCTGGAGGACATTTTCCCTCTTCTAAATGTTCTTCATGACTTTTCTATCCAGCACGTCTTCAGAGAAGGGAATGCGACGACTGACAGCCTCGTGGTGACGGGTCTTGATATTGAAGGGCTTAAGTGTTGGCGAAATGAGGTTTCTTTGCCCCCCTTGGCTCTGGTGTGCTTAAAGGAAGATCTCAAACATTTAAATGATGATTCTTAGATGGTGCTTACTTATTTTTGCCGGGCTCCTTCTAACTTTGGTTGGTTTTTCTGGCGGGAGCTAGCTTTTGAATAATTGGCCGTTATGTGAAGTGATGGGCTTCATACATGGGTTCGTTGGATTGTATGACCCCTTGTGGGCTGGTGATATGGAAAATCTTCCTATCCCCACTGGACGATGGCGTCATTATTTTTTGAACCCCCTAAACTTTTGTGATCAACTTTTTAAGCTTGTAGATTTCATGCGATTTCTTGTGACGGCTAAGTACTATGCCGATATCATGCCCTTACTTGATGTGGGCGATTCGCACGAGGAAGCTTATGCCCTTGTGTGGATTACGAGAGATCACATTTATGGTCTCATTTTTCGTCCGATAAGGCCACTTTCTGCTAGCTTGTTTCCTATCGATGCTTCTAGAATTGACTACCAACTATTCTGCCCTGGTTCCCCTGTTCTGGTCGTCGACGTTTCTGGTGTGGGCTCTATGGGTGGGGACAGAGTGCACGTGGAGCCGGACAGGTGTGACGAGTGAAAAGCGGATGCCACTATTTGGCACATCTGTAAAGAGGGCGGAATTGCGCAGTACATGGAGGCCATGACTGGTCACGATGAGGGCTTGTCTCACAAGTTTGTCACCTCCTGGAAGGAAGGTAGGGTCACCATTGGTGGAATTTCCTTCGAGGTTTCTGAGGAGGTCATTGCTAGAGTTACTGGGCTCCTGAATAGTGGCCGCACTTGGAAGAAAACTACGAAAGTTCTGGACCAAATCAGTCTAAATCAGTTTTTTTGCAGTGATGAGAAACCTATCAAGTTGCGGGGTGGCTTTGACCACGAGGCGCTGCCGAGCCATGGGATAAAGTCTGTTTGGTGATAATGAAATATTTCACGTTGGAAGGAAGGTATGGGGTCTACTACTATTACCACTTTAATTTCCTCAACCACCTTAGGAACCATCTGTATATTTCTATTCCTTTCTTCCTGTATCATGCCCTTGACATCACTGTGTCGAGTTTAATGAAGCCACTAATTCTGGAAAGAATTACACTATCCTCCACCAGGGCCTTATATCTAGGCTTTATCATTTCCATATGGCGCTTTGCCCTGCTAGGCCTATCACTGTGCAAGAAGTTTCCTCCCTCCTTGCCCTTGACAAAACCCTGATTTCATCCACTCCCCCCTTTGCTAGTATTTTGGACACGTCGGGCCCAAGCAAGAAAAAATGCCTCAAGAATCCTACCTTGAAAGTCCATCCCCATGGCACTTCCCCTAATTTGGGCCCGGAGGATACGAGTAGGGAAAGAAAGCGGCTCGCCCCTACCCCGCGCCCTAAGGCGAAAGCCTCTAAAAAAGCTAAATTCTGCCACCAAATTGACTCTGATGTGGAGATCACTGAGGAAACTAACACCCCTCGTCATTCTCATAGACTGGTTTGTAAGCAGGACAAGATTGGTAGCCTTAAGGAAGCCTCTGATTCAGACAAGGATCTTGAGAGTGACAAGGAAAGCCATGAGGAAATGGTGGCGGGTGGAGATGACCGGTCAGTGAATAGTGAGCCCCATGTGTCAGAAAGTTTAAAGAAGGGCCCTTCTGACGACAATGTGCTAGAAATCACCCCTCGGTCCTCTGAGGCGGTTAAAGGAAAAGCTCCCTTGAAGAATGATCACAAGGAAAATGACCAGGCTTGGGAACAGGTGGGCTTGCTTAAGGGGAGAGTGGAGAGGCTGAAAAAGAAGGTCCAGGAGGTGACCCAATTTTCCCTGAGGGTCATGCATAGGTCAGCTACCAGCCTCTGTTTGCTTCAGAAGGACAAGTCCGCAGAAGATGCTGAACTTGATGCTGATTTCAAGGAGCTGCTTGAGTTCCTCACGGTGGATTGGGCAACTGCCTTACATGATTTGCCTGGCAGGAAGGATAAAAATTAGGCCGCTGGGCCTGTTTGTTCTTTTTTATTTTATGTTTTGTTGTTTGTTTTTTCTGCTAAACTTGATGGGCCCCTGGTGGTCTCTGGACTTATTTGGCTAGTTTCATGCTTGCATGTTAAACCTTGTCATCTTACGTATTTTGTTACTTTTTGTTTTGATGATGCACTGTGAGTGATGGCGTTTTATCTGCTGTCACTGGGCTGTTAGTGTGCTTTCGATGGATGGCCTTTGGTGCCTTGTTATTATGGGCCAGCACCCTTGTTTTGCTGCTTTTTATTTCAAAACAATGTAACTCGAATATACAAGGCAAGGCAAACTTTGTAAATTTTCCATTGCTCTGACATTAGTCCACAATGATGTTGAAGCTCGGATTAAGTTCATTTATGCATCAAAACCTTTTGTTGAAATGTCACTTGCACTTGATTCTAACACTTTACAATTGTAATATGTGAAACTCTAAAAGAGTGTTGACAAAATAATTTGCATTGATAATTAAAAGCGTTTGCATAATTGATGCAGATTGTAAATTGCAAGTAGACTACAATTACTGAGAGGGTTCAAACTACCTCACAATTTTGGGAGAAGTTACCAAGCCTTTGCTTGGAAGTGGCACTTCATTTCATAACAGCATATGATTTTATGTTTTACAGTTATATATTAAACTGGTTTGTATTTCTTGTTGTTACAACCTATCTTGTTGATGTAGTTTGATTCAGCTTATTTACAAGCTACCAACTTACCAAAAAAATGTGAATGTAGCCCTGATCAATTTCATTTATGAAACCATCAAAGCTATGAATCAATGTATATTGTTACAAATGTCAAGGATTTCATCTGAATGCTATATCCAAATTCTCTTTATGATATGTCAAACTCTATTTTGTATGAATAAAAGCTCCTTGACATACAATTCCAGCCATCCGCTTAGCAATCAAAGCAATACAACAAAGCCGAACACCAGCAGTTATCGTGAAGCAGCCACTCCTTTTTCAGCTTGTTCAATCAAAGTTTCTCTAAAAATCTCCCAGGTCAGCTTCTCGCCATTTCGTCCTACCTTTTAAAGAGGTTGATATATCAATACCATGCACACTGGCACAAAAGAATTATGCAAAATTCACTCACAAGTTTCATGAATGTCAGTTATGCAAAATATACACATAGGTTTTATCAATGTGACGGCCAGTGTTCAATATTTCCATTCATATTTACTAAAGAATTTCTCTGGGTTCCCACTCTAGATGATTCTTGTTTTAAGGAATAATAGCATTACTACGAGCCACCTTAGAACGAACAAATTCAGTATCAACATTCTTTCTTTAACACAAAACAACATCTCTTCAGTTACTATACCTTGTTTTGCATAAAACAACTTGAGGACCGTATCACATACATCAAAAAAGGCTCTCTTCTAGATAAGAGCATGCCATGAAATGGAACATGCATGACTAAATATTCTAAAATATTTATATTTATGGTATTACTCATCATTATTTAAAATATTTGAGTCTTTGTTGGCCTATCTATGTAATAACCAACACCCTAAAAGGAACAATTTATATGATTTTCGAAATACAAGAGATTCGTAATGAGTATTTTTAGTTCAAGAAAAAGAAGTTCAAGAGGTACGCACTCCTTTGCTACAACTTTCTATATTGTTTGACGGATGAGTGTTTTGAGTTATTGGGGATCAAGGTAATAGTTCCTGAGAATACCAATGGAGAGATTGAGCTGGTGCAGTTACGAACAATACATATGGACAAGCACCATGACTTTGCTTC
Organism: Sequoia sempervirens; assembly: GCA_007258455.2. Classification (NCBI taxonomy): domain Eukaryota; kingdom Viridiplantae; phylum Streptophyta; class Pinopsida; order Cupressales; family Cupressaceae; genus Sequoia; species Sequoia sempervirens. The sequence goes on along the minus strand of VDFB02000017.1, from coordinate 444,176,097 downwards.
ATACAGGATATTTGAGAACTATTTTGTAACACCTATGTTGGAGAAGTTGGTGGGCTTGGAAATGCCCACAATGGCCAGTATTGTAATAAATCCATTAGGCCACTGCAGATGAAAGCTCTGGGTTCATGAGACCACAATTGGGGAGACTACTTCCATGAAGAGTAAACTATTTTTAGAATGTACAGAGTTGATGCTTCTCCTTGTATACTGTCTTGGGCAATACCTCCCATACTTGCTCTAATGGAGACAAGCAAGCAAGCAGATGTTCTTAGCGTTCAAAGTCTATTCTAGAGAGACTGGAAAGACAGGTATTTTTCCCTTTGTAATTGAGATTGAGGATTTCAAGTTTCGTGGCAAAGGCACATTCAATGAGGCCTTCAAGTTCACTAAAAATCTATCTATGAAGCCTTGTGCTTGGAGAGCTTATGACCCCGAGGGGTTCATCGATCTTGAAAGAAGATCCCAAGGTAGAAGGGATGTAGCATCAATACGATGAATCGGAGAACCTTATCAGGTGTAAAGATGAAAAAGAAAAGGCCTTCTTACCATATACAGGTTGCCATAAGTAGGTGATTAAAACTTGCAGCCCTTCCTTCTGTAGATAGCAATACAAATATCATTCCTAAATAGTGGGAATTTGGGATCAATAATGTTTCATTGGAACGTATGAAGAACCTGGCAAACCCTTATTGAGTCTTTTTGCAATGAAAATAAGAGTAACAAAAGGAAAAGCAAAATTAGCACCAAGATTTGAGATTGAATTTTCCTACAGCTGCAGAAATAAAAGCAGAATGGCTACTTCTCAAGCAGTCTACACAATAATACACTCATAAACTAAATGCCTAGAGATATAATCATATTGTAATTTGACAACACAACTCATCTAATAAAAGAAATAAGTTAATCAAATAAGGAAATACCAGATTTCGCCAAACAACTCTACAATTTTGCATGCAACAACAATTATTATTACTGAATTTAACTACATTTATACAGAAGTTGGAGTGGTCTATGGCGGTGATCAAAACTAAGGGCTTTGATATTTATTCGAACTCCATGATTATCGCAACAGCCTTTCACGTCCTGGAATAGTCTTTATTGTATCCAAGTATTGTGAAGTATTACCAGATGTTTATGCGCACCATTTAACCACTTAACCACAATTACCTACTATGTAGACTGTATTTTTCCTTATTAATTTATCAACGGTGCTGATTTTTATTTCATCCGAGATTTAATCACAAGTTTTTGTGTAAACGGATGCCTGTGATTGTAGTGGTACGCCTCTCGGCGTAATTATTGAGAGACAATTTTTATACGAGTTAAAAAAAGTTATGTGATTAATTAAAATTTTATTATTAAAATATGGATCTTTATTTTTTAATTTTTAGAATTTTCTTTTTCTATTGAATCAAAGTAGATTACAAAAAAGTTACTCTAAAAAAATGTCAAAGTAAAGTCTTAAAGTTTCACTTGTTTGATGAAAGTAATTAGAAAATATTGTTGAACATCTAGTTTTTCATATGTGTTTTACTATAAATTGTTTAATGGAATCAGCAATAACATTGTTGGGCATACCAAAGCCAAGGATAGCTTCTTTCCAATTTAACTCATAATAGAAAATAGCATGAAATTTTTTAAAAACAATTATCCATTGTTTCTTAATATAAGTGCAGCCCAAAAATATATTTAAATACATAAGCAATAAGGACAATTGGATAGTTGAACCATCATACATTTCAATATATCTCCAACAGGTAGATTGCAATGTAAGATTTTCCAAAAAAATAGTTTTTTAATAGTTATGTGTGGAGTGTAGTTTGAAAATTTTATGTGTATAGAGTGAGATTGGAAATTATTTTGATAAAATAGATATTTAAAGGAAAATAAATATAGTGTATTCTTAAAAAAGGAGGACAAAAGGAGATTTCATTGAGAAGCCACAAAAATTAGAGTATCAAGTGGTTTCAAAAAGGAAATAACTACAAGACCAACACTCGGTCTCAAAAATAAAATAATCGATCATATAACCATAAAGTTATAATGCCATGATATCATAATAAAAATACTAAGCAACTAAGGCTTGTTGTTCCCATACAAAAAAATCACAATGTGTCATGCTTCAAGCTAAAACCTTATCATTTCTCTAAATATGAATCATATATCAATTTTTATTGGTCATTCATGTTGTAGTTTTTGTCTTGAGTCAATGTCTTTTCAAGGTCAATAAAAAAGAGTTTTTCAATGCATCTAGGGAGACAAAGACAACAACTTAAATGATAGAGAAAAGGCGAAAATCTAAAAGTCATAAAAATGTGTTGCTTAGTTAAAAGGTTTGCTCCTGTGTGAAGAGATGTGTAAAAGCTAAAGGTGAAAAATGTCACTCCAATAGTGGAGTGTGTGCTTGTGTGAAAAGAGACAAGTTTTCAAGTTCCATAAAAAAATTGCCTAGTATAGTGGCATGCCCTTCTATGAAGGCAAACATATATTTTTCAAAATCGAAAACATAAGCTTATGTCTCAACAAACACCTATAAAAACAATGTCATGTTTCCAAAAAATGAAAGTGTGCAAGTGTATGGCCCATAATAGACTACAAAAAGTGTAAAATCTAAAAAATACGACACCATAGATACACATGTGCCCTATAATAGAGTTGTAAACTTTATAGGATAAAATACAAAAAGGAGGTCTATATAGAGAGGGGCATTCCTTTTCAAAGATAAGTAGGGTTTAGAAATCCAACGTTATGTTTGAATATATGCCTATGAAAGAATAACAAATGTTTTCCATAAGCACTTCAATTCATAACATTTTTTATCAAAAATAAAAAGAAACGCTCTCATATTTATAAGTGTGCTTTGTGAAAGGAAACAACTTTTCTCAAGACTAAAAATGGAACAACTTTATATAGGCAAGATAAAAGTAGAAGAACTTTCTATAAATATATCATTGAATTTCATCATACTCCATATCATTCTTTCTCTTCTTCAAATAAAATCTTCAAGGGTTTCCAATCTTTCATCAATAGAGATTTTTAACTACGTCATTGATGTTTTAATGCTTTATGTTAATTTCCAACTAGTGTGCCTAGGTTTTATAAGGTTTTCTACATAGTGAGCAAGGTTTCTAGCTCTCAAACTTAGATTTTATAAATAAAAAAATGAGTGCCTAGGGTTTATAGATAATTTTAAGTCATTGTTATCATCAATATATAATTCCTCACTCTTTTAGGCTATTAGGGTTTTAATCATGACAAAACCATCATTTCATGATCATTTTCAAACCATGACTAGGTTTTTCTCATTGTATCAATAAGTTTTTCAATAATTCATAAACTTGATATCATCAATATACAATAGAAATCATGGTGGTGAGTTCTGAGAAATGTTTTATCTTTATGACCAATTTTTCTAATGTTTAACAACTACATTCCTCAAGACACTTTTTACAATCTTGTAAGAGTCTTATTAACAATTTTATCTATAGACAAAATATCAGCTTATCATAAACCCTATTGTTTTAAAAATGTTTTATTTCCAAATCATGGATGCTCCATCAATTTTGGTCACCAAGTAACCTAAAATAAAATAAAATGGTTTGTATCATTTTGATGTCAAATAATTGGATTTACATTAAAAAAATTACAACAATAATAAAATGGCTAAGAGTTTATAGAATATTGATCTTATCAAAGCAAGTTTTTTCTCTCAATTGCATTCAAACTTAAGAATTTATTCTTGCATGTATTAAACATTATGGTCCTTAAAAAGAGATAACTTTGATTAGTGAGTGATCAAGTGCTTTGTAAACATGACCTAGATGCAATAGAAAGTAACTCCTCTTTGTCATTTATGAGGAGACATAAGTAGTTGATCTTGAAGAATGTGGGAAAATATGGGATAATGACATCCTTGAATGTTTGGAGCATACTGGTAAGCATTAGCTAAAATATAAGAAATCTCAAGTGTTATATGTTGAAGAGGGGTGAATTCGGGGATGAATTATCTATCATGATCACTTTGCTCAATCAAGTTAGATACTAAGAGGAGGCAGGGACTTTCAATCCTTAAATATTTTACATCACGAGCACCATATGCAAGGATAAGTTATTTGATTGGAACATCCTAATCAGTAAGTGTACACATGAATGGTTATTAGATTTTGAGTATACTCATGAGTTCCACATGATATTTTACTTTGGAGGAAGTGCCTAAAGAGCTCCCAAATTTTGAAACCCAAACTTCATCTCCTCATTTTATGACAACTAATATAGATCACAACTCTTGCTTTCAATTAATTATGCTATTAAAGAAAATGATTTGGATCAATAAAAACCAAGATATATTGGATCGAGAAACAAGGTAAAGATAACCAAAACCAAATGCATGAAATAGAAACAATGAAACTATTCTAGAAAATTATATTATAATCAAAATAGCTTAACAACGCTAGTTTCCACAAAGACATATGCAAATACTATAAATAAATAAATAAAGGTCATGATAGAATCAAATAATAACAATCTATATAGAAGTGGATACATATATACAAAATAGGGGACACAAAACTAACCAATGAGAAAAATAAATCCAACTACCAAAAATTGATAAGACTTACATTCATGGAAGATGACATCTACTCTTATAATGACCCACTCACTACAACCAACCAAGCTAAATTAAATGTGTAAGAAAATATATAATATCCAACTAAAGGAAATAAAAAGCTACACTAACAAGGTAATCATAAGTCCAAACAAATTATTTTTATAGAAAATAAATGTCAAAAATGCTTTAAGGGAAATCATAGATTAATATTTCTATTACCCCCTTTTTCACAACCTTCACAAATGAGTGTATATTTCATCTTCTTCTTCAAAAACAATCTCAAGTGTTAGACTTGTGAGATATAGTAAAGGCAATGAATAAGAAGAAAAGGAGACAAGTGGCATGGTTGTAGCTCTAAAGATTAAAAATTTAAATTTATTGCTAAAAAGAGTGTAGGAATGTTTTCATTCATAGTTAATAGCCTTGCATCATGTCCTCTTCTCCTAGTTTTACTTCTCCCATTTCTCAAATTGCTTCCTCTCATTCTAGATCCCCTTTTTTATCACCAATTTTATCATGCTTGTATCATAAAGTTCTATGGATGTTTCCTTAACATTTGTACCCTAAGAACCCTCTATTCCATCTCCAATTTTGCCTCTCATTTTGTCTCCATACCATCTTTAGAATCATCCATCTCTTTTCATACTATTCCCTCTCCTAAGCCAACTCTCATCATTCAAATCCCTTATCCTAATATAAATTCACCAAGAGAGAGGGATAAAGTAAAAGTAACACCAAATTGAGTGAAATCCATGATGAGTGGGAAGAGGAAGATTACACTTTCAATTCAAATTAAATTTGATAGATCTTCATCTATCGTTCAAGAAACAAAGCCCAATAGATAATACCAATTAAAAATAATAATGCATGCTCATTTCATAGTTGTTTTATTTTAAAATATAATATAAACTCTTTAAGGTTTATTGCCTAAGAATAATTTATCCAAAATCAATCAAACTTAGGCATATTTACGAGTTTATGGTAATCTTCTTATGATCAAAACATCGTATTTCACCCATTTCAAATTTGTGAGGGTGATGAATTGTGATCTAAGTATTTGGGAGAAGTTTTTATGATTAATCATCTATATTGCATGGTTGTCCCCAGCATAAAACAAGATTTGGTTGATAAATAATAGAAAAAATATATTAAAAGAGACAAACATGGTACATATGTTAAGGAAAAATCCATAGGTGTGTGAGACACATATGGTCAAATTGGCAATGGAAAAGGGGATCTAGAATGAGGGGAAGCAAGTTGAGAAGTGGGAGAAAACAACATTCTTGAGGGGATCTAGGTATGGTGTAAATGTTTCCCATGCATTAACTTAAAATACATTCTTAAGATTCCAATGAAACATATACATAGATACTTGACAAATGTCAATTTTTAAGAACAAATTCAATTCATAGTTGTGAGCCTTGTTTACCACACATAAAAAAAAATTAAACTAATTCAAGATAAATTTGTTGTATCTAATTCTCTTTGAAGTGCTTCTTATTTTACAAAAATATTGTTGTTTATAGAGAACCTAGGGGTCCAAAGTGGTATTGAATCTAATGAATTTGTTTGACCTTGTGCTAATTGTAAACTAACAACTTGGTCAAACTAGAGGTTTCCACATAATTTGTTGACTACCATCATGTTATTCCTACTAACTTGACATTTAGATTTAAACCCAAAATGGATTCATGTGTATCTCGTTGATGTTTAACAATGTTTTTGTTTAGAATATTAAGTAAATTGCCTAATAAGGAAGAACCTATTTAACATAGTGAATGCAAATGGATTTAAATTATTATTTTTAGCCAAATCAAAGAGAAGTAACAAATCCAATACACTTGAAATATTTTTCCTTTTCTATGATTATGAAATTGATTACAAGTGAATTTAATTTAGGTATGCACATACTAGACTTATTTAATGACTTCTACAAATAAATTCATTTCAATATTATCTCAAGTATTTAATACTTCTTCTTCTTCGTGTGTAATATTATCATGGTGAAAGTATATGATTTGTGTAATGCCCCAAGATTTCACCCAATACGCTAGATGAACAAGCACCAAATGATTTTTTTTGCTTTACAAGTGTCATGACAAGTACAACATCACATACTAAGAATGTGCAAGGTGTCGTGACAAGCACAAAAACACATAAGAAAACCATCACCAATGTGCCAACCATGGCGACACAAGTAGAATAATTCATAAAACATGGGACAAGTCACCTTGATGACCATACAAGAGGATAGCGATTTCTCCACAACAAAGATCAAACACTAGTCCATGATATTTTTTTTCATAAACATGATGTGTAGGACAAGAATGACACCCAGTTCATCCACAATCCTAGATGACAAAAAAAAAACATCAACTACAAATGTAAGCCTGCATAAGATATACCTATGTACTAGAAGGTACAAGGCCATAACCAGCTAAATTGATAACTATTCAATTTTGCATCAAGGGACACATACCAAAGTGAAATAGAGAATAATGTGAAAGATGATATTTTTTGGATAAAATGACATGATAGAAAGATTAAATAGGCCAAGGAAACAACTTATGTATAGGAAATTTCTTCAAAAATAGCCAAGAATTGTTTTTTGTTCAAGGACAAGGGATAAAATCACATAGATTAGACACTAGCATAAAACTTGGAAATCGATGTGCTACCACTATAGTAAAAATATTGTAAATTGAATTATTATTTATTCATTGTAGTCCTAGAAAACTAACTAGGACAATGCTTCTTCAATATTAACTACTAAATAATACTTTTATAATTCTCCAAGTGTTTTCTTGCATCCAAATTCATCCTTCAATTAGGTAACAACTCAAAATTAGTCAAACAAGCTCCAAAATTCTAACTGTTAACAAGATTCTAACTTGTACAATATTTGATATAACACACTTGATGGAAGCACTCTATTACAAGGATGTAAATTATCTTGTGGATCTAAGTCCAAATGCTACAAGACCTAGAGCGATGGGGAGAAAACCCACATGACACACCTATATTTATTAGGCTAGTCATTCTAATACAAGAAACAACTCTCAATCTCACAAGAGTGTCCAACACCCCAAAACAATGTAAAAACATACAAAAACCAAGATAGGATAATTGAAAATTTCACAAGACTTCATTAAAACTCTAGAACTAGAAGTGTGTGTCCTCATGCATACCTAGATATATGCATGTAGTAAGAATATAAACAACTAGGGGTATAACCAACCTATAGGATATTGTTAACAAACATTCAAAATATATTTAATTACATCAATTAAATAAAGCATAAATTTCATTCATGATAGATAGCATGTTAATTATATAAGAATGAGAAATTGGGATTTTGTAATCATTTTTCCACCATAAAAAATATGATAGAAGTGATACAAAATTCTATACACTTTCAACACTATCGAGATGTACCACAAGCAAATATGGAGACCTCACCACATATGTGGGTGGAATACAATCCAACCAAATAATATTAGAATCATCATTGCAACCTTTAAACATCTAAATGCAAACATAGTTACATATCATAACTTCAAATGTAACAATTCATGTTAACGCCCTCTTAGATCTATGTGTGAAACCATCCAAGATAGAACCATAAACTTAGTACATTTATTGGATCTCATCCCAAATGTGTATGGATCACAATCAACATAAGTATGTTCAATAATATACAATCAAACACTTATTACAATGGTTACAAGGACCTACTTTATAATATTTCAAAAATTTCAACAAGGAAGAGATACAATAAACATGATTCCATGAGATTCAAATATACCATCCAATAAGCATCCTCCAAATTTTTCTAGCCCCAATAGTAGTTCAACACAACCTAACCATGTGGAACCCTTAGGCCCACCCAACAATCTTATGAAATAGTCGATTAGATAGCAATCACACTAATATAAAATAAGAAGTATATAAAAACACACACACCAAACAACATGTACATAAATAACAAACAAGCGTGCATGTATGAAGGTACAATAAATCCATCAACACAAACGCAAGTGGTCTCAATGTGCACTTCACATATAAAATGTAATAAAATGATAGGATGGAGATTCTAGACATAAACCATGGAGTGTTATTACAATAACACAACAACCACATAGAATTTGTTGAGTAGTGTTCTCATCCATGATAGGAATACCCAATAATACATTCATCAGCCTCAATTAGTTGTAGCATGCCCTCTACAACCAAGTCCAAATCCTCAAAAAAAGATTAAATCATGGTGTAGGGATCTTACATAATGATGCAAGAGCATCTAGGTTCATAAGCATTCTTGCATCACCCAAAAAAAATCAAGTTTACCTTATGTTTTTAGTTTAATTTTGGTGTGTTTCTATTAGTTTTTTGGGTTGTTTCTTCTGGAGAATTTGTGTATCCAATTTGGAAAACTAAGGGTGTCATTTTGTAGAAGAGCTTAATGGGTATCTACAATCCAAAATTGGTGAAAAAGGGGTGAAATTTGAATAAGTTATGAGCATGTAGGTTTTGGTTTGCTATCAGCTTTTTGTGGAGTTTTGGCTTGTTATCAACCTTTTGTGGAGTTTTGGTTTGCTATCATCCTTTTGTGTGTTTTTGGTCTACTATTGAACTTACAAACCTTGGGGCTACAATAAAATTTATAGAAATATGTTGTCTGACTAAATTTGTGGGTAAAATCAAGTGAACTAGAATTTATTTAATGAATCAGTTCAGATGAACTTTTTTGTATTTGTAGGAATCAACCAACCAACTAGATTTTTGGGTAAACCTAAGTCAACAAAACTTTATTAAGTCAATTGGTTTAGATGAACAAATATGATAATGATATCAACATGATGCAAGTTGAAGATGGTGTGCAAAAAGATGAGGGTCACTTGTCAAATGATGATGAAAATCCAAGTCAACTGAACAAGTGCATTATCCAAATTTTTATGTTTAGTAAGGAAAGGAAGTCTTGCATAAAGGACAATGGTTTAATATAAAGGTGACATTAGCTAGGTACATAATATATACTTTTGCAAGTGAACCTAGCTATTTAACAAGTGATACAATCCTCTTCAGATGGATGTCAGACCTTTGTAAGGTGATGCAATCATGATTTCAACAAACTGCAAAGTGTGGAGTTTCTCTATGCAACCAAATCAATATAGATTACAGGGCTTTGTTAGTAAACCAACCAAGCGAGGTTTCCAAGCCAAACCAACTATTTATGGGAACCCAACAACAAACCAAATATTTACAAGAACCCAATAGTGAGTTGGACATTTGCGGACTTCTAACAATTATTGGGTCATGTGAACTTTCTTGTTTGAGTCAATCGTTTGTGGAACTTCACCTTGCTATTGGATTTTTCACTTCTATAGTGATCTAGCTCTTGTAACTATAGAATCTTGAAGAAATTGTACTTCTTAAGGCCTGAAATATAAAAGGGAATTATAGTCTTCATTAGAGGAGCCTTTTGGAAGGAGAAGAGCCTTTGAAGAGGAACAAAAGCCAAATTTGTAACTTATTTTAATAGTGATATTTGTTTTGTAAGCTATGGGAAGAACTTTGTTGTAATGAATCTCTAAGAAGAAAATAAATCATGTTGTTGAATTCGTGTATGGAAGTATAGTTAGGCTGCAAGGTTGTATAGTTTTATAAGACCCCCTGATCTTGATTATGTCAAGTGATATCATAGCCTAGTTAAAGGCTCACTAGAAGGAGAAAGAAGATAAGTTGCATAAAGGACAAAGAAGAAAGAGGAAAAGATTGCTTGAAAAAATTAAGAATGATTTTGTATGATTTTTTTGCAAGATAAAAGATGAAGATATTGTTAGGGAGAGATGATGGTATAGCCTTCGAAGCTAGAAGGTTTCTTGAGAAAAACCTAGAGTATATTTTGCAAAAGAGGAGGTTCTCTAACTATAGAGGATTTGATCTCTAGAGGAATTTTTTGCAGGGGAGAAGAGCCTTATAATTGCAAAGGGCTTGATTTTTAGATAAATTTATTGCTTGAGTATGAGAAGAGGCTTGTAATTACATAGGGTAGAGGAGGCATGGAAATTTGAAAAGAGTATGTTTTTCTGATTGATAGTTGTCAAATATTTATTGCAAGTAGGGTCCAATAACTATAGAGGGTTTATACCTTAGAAATTTAGATTGTTCCAAGTGAAATCTTATAACTAAAAAGGGACATGTGTGTCCCAAAGAGGTTTTAGAATATTTCAAGAGTGAAGGAAGATATCTTCCAAAAGGAAAATTAGAAAGGTCATGAAAAGACCAATATGAATTTTATTTATGGAAGAGCAAGCGAGAAGATTTAGAGAGGGTATTTATGAATATTTGAGAAGAGTCTAGGAAATAATGTATGCATTACTTTGTAGAAGATCTTAATGGGTATTTGCAATCCAAATTTAGTGAAGAAGATAAAATTCACCTAAGTTATGAGCATGTGGATTTTATTAGTGAACTAACCATGTGAGGTTTCCTAATCAAACCAACTATTTGCAAGAACTCGATAGTGAATCAAACATTTATAAGAACCTAATAATGAACAAAACATTTGTAGACTCCTGACATTCATTATTTCATGTAAAGTTTATTATTGGAACTAGTCATTTGTGAAACTTCACCTTGCTACAAGATGTTTCATTTCACCAAAAATTAAGTTCTTTTAATTGCTAGATACTGAAACCATTGAACTTCCTAAGGCCTGAAATATAAAGGGAATTGTAGCCTTCATTAGAGGAATCTTTTGGGAAGGAGAAGAGTCCTTGAAGATGGACAAAGGCCAACTTTGTAACCTATTAATAGTGATATTTGTTTTGTAATCTTCAATAAAAATCTTGTTGTAATGATTTTTTATAAGAAAATAAAGGATGTTGTTGAATTCATGTGTGGAAGTATGGCTAGATTGCACGATCAGGTAGTCTAATAAGACCCACGATATTGAATGCATCACATATGCACATAGTTTATTTATCCCCACTCATTTTATGTTTTCATTTGATTAATATTTCACTTGGCCTCCATTCATGAGATTCTTCAAACCTAGGAAAGTGATAGGAGACAACTCCTTCCTTACTCTATACCTCAATTATAAGTGTCCAATATAACAAAATTATAATTTGGATATGGTGCAAGAATTAATACAAATTTTCATGACTAAATGTCCAATGATGCATAATCCAAAATCAATGGGAATGCTACTCATCCCACAAAATAAAAACAAGTAATAATGGATTAAATTCATTTTTCCCTCTTTTTGAAAATTTTCAAAAACCATAAAACTCCAAATATACCATTAATGGAATTCAAGAAACCTTCAATTTCTAATTTAAAAAATACACTAAATGTTCAAATTTCAAGCATCACCTTAGACCCCTAAAATATACAACTACAATATTTTCCAATCACATAAAAAAATCCATTACTTTTGCTTATTTTTACATAAAAAACTACAATAAGAAATTAATCTACATCTAGTCATATGCATTATACTTAAATCATTTCTATGAATGAAGAAGCCTTATGCATCAAGCTATCATTTTTTATTAATAGGAAAAATATGTTTTGAAGAGACCCAAAACCGTGTACAAGAAAAATGTTGCAAAGAGAGTAAAAAACAGCCTACCAATAGCTTACTAATAGCCAACAAAAAGAAAAAAAGACAACAAGACTACTTCATATTTTTCAAGGTATCAGCCACCTCTAACTCCTAGTTGTAGAAATTTTGATGCAACTTAATCAAGTCTAAATGTTCATTCTTTTCCTCCTCAAAAGGTTTCTTTTTTATTCCCCTTGTTCTTGAACTTGGCCCCTTTGAATCATTTGACACCTATTTCATCCCTTTTTCTTTGATAACATGTTCTTTCTTTATGCTATTATCTAGGGTCCCATTAGTAATTTGTTCCTACCTTATCTCTTTGATCTTCTTTGTGAGGATCATTATCCCCTTAGCACTATTTTTAATGGAACAATGACTTATCTTGAGGATATTCTCTGGATCGGTATTAATCCCCTGGATTTTCTTTTCCAAATCATTCATACGACTCATATAATTATTTTTTAAAACATTGATAGATTGCTCAACATCATCTAACCTATTATGAAGCTCCAAGTTCGACATCCCATATTGGTCTCACTCCTCATTAGTGAGCACTATTTTTAATGGAACAATGACTTATCTTGAGGATATTCTCTGGATCGGTATTAATCCCCTGGATTTTCTTTTCCAAATCATTCATACGACTCATATAATATTTTTTTAAAACATTGATAGATTCCTCAACACCATCTAACCTATTATGAAGCTCCAAGTTCAGCATCCCAAATTGGTCTTGCTCCTCATTAGTGATTTTCTCCTACACACCACATACTTTGAGATTGGTTTTTTATTAATCTCTAAAAAGAACCATTTGGCCAATATTGCAACTCACTCCTTAGCAAGCCCCATGATGTCATAGATTTCCTCTTTGTTAGTGCACGAAGGTAAGAAACATCTTCAAACATAGGAGGGATGTTAGCAACATCTATGTTCTCCTTGGCAGGGCCTTTCTTCAGGGTCTGGATACCCATGGTCATTCTGTCACCCACTTTCTCCTTACCTTTTCTAGACAATTCCCCATAAGACTTTGAGATTTGTTTACCCTTCCTTTGCACTTTGACCCCTTCCTCTTCCTCCCTCGTTTGAGAACCCTCTGACCATGAAATAGCCTTCTTTTCTTTCTTCTTAAGAGAGTTCTTGCCAACTCCATTTTCTTTTCTTTTGGTCCTATCCATCAAAGGGAAGCGTAAAGAACACTTCAACTGAGTCATCACCCTTTTCCTCCTCCCTCTATTCCTCATCATCCTCATCATCATTGGAGCCTGAGCTCATATCAGAATAATGCACTACCATTGGTTTTTGTTTCTTCTTTAAATTACCCTTCCCCCTTGGATTCAACATAGGGATTTGGATTTTCACATATTCCATTATCAAGAGGACTAAACCCTCATACAACACTAGTAGTTTGGGGTTTTTCATGTGCTCCTTTGTAGAATAATCCAACGAAGATAAGAGAAAAAAAGGAAAAGACACCACCAAATTATGCCAAAAGTGATTCAAGAAATTGAAATGAACACCTAAGATAGTTGTGTACATGTTTCCCAAAGTTATATAACACATGATAACCTCTACCACGTCCGCCCAAATGGGTTTTATGGAGAGTCAAACATAGCCCCAAGATGAAAGTTTCACAAGCTTCTCTCGTTCATCACCCTTGAAGAATTGGTTAAGGGATTCATCATTAGTTTTTTTGCCATGGAATAACTTTCTTCCTTTCAATAGCAACCTAGTAATCGTTGCTATCATGTCCTCTGTTATAGAAAATTCCTTGCCATTCATAATCATTACTTTGTTCTTCTAGCCCTTGACAAAGAGCTTAGAGGCTTCTTGCATCAACCTATTGTTGCCATAGAAAATGAAATAAAATCATTTCAAATGCATAAATAAAATGAAAATTACTTCTCCAACACAAGCTTACAATAATGGAGAAATTATTATTTGGAGCAATCTCACACACAAGTAATATTTTCCCAACTCCAACCAATCTCCAGTGCAAGCTAAATCCAATTCACTTCTTTCTAAAATGTAGAAATCTCTTTTCTAAGGATGAGAAAAATGAGGAGTGTTTCAAGAAAAATACAAGTGTTATAAAATATTCATATTATTTCCTTTTCATAGTTTCCAAAAACCTTTTCCATACTTTCCCTCCTTTTAGATTGAAGTAGGCATTTCAAAAAGTAGCTTTTTCATTATTTAGATATTTCAAGATATCTTTCATACAACATTTAAAATAAAGCTAATGCATTACAATTTTAACTTAGAAATAACATTTCCTATTAATTTTTTCAATTAAATTAAATCTTCAACTTAGTGCAAAGTTTATTTCCATATATTTTATTTCCAAAGATCAATAAAATTCCCTTTAATTTATTTCCACGTGAAATAAGATAAAGCAATAGACCTTTTTTCATTAAATCATGAATATAGATTTTTTTACACAAATCATAGAATATATTTTGCAAACTTGAAAAGAACACATATCAAAATAAATTAAAATGGAATATGAAGAGACAAAATAATCACAAAGGACCCACTAACTTTATAGATTTAAACATAAAAAACATATTAAGAATTATCTCTAATTTAGGTTTATATTTTCATAGGGATTCACAACTCATGTTGCAATTGAATTACAAAGGTTAAGAAAACATATTTTATCCAATTTTTGCCATCTCCAAATAAAGACTTGATAAAATGTGTACTTGCACACTCATATGAAATATTGGTCATATCTACACCATATAAGGATAGTTGAAGCATCATAATTCATTCAACATGGTATCAAATCATCATAGACAATTATAAATTATCTCTAACTAGCATGATCTAAATAATGAGATGTGAAATCAATAATAATCTACAAGGTTAAACCAGTTATAAATATCATCACATACAATAGATATAGTGAAAGAAGTGAATCTAAAACATAGTAATAAGACACATATAAAATCATGAAATACATATCCCATGATACACACTTGGAAATCAATGGCTAATATAAAAAATCATCACTAAAACACATCAATGACCATGAAAAACATCACATATAGTGATAAAACACATAAAATCATAATGTAAATATCCAAAGTACACAACTAGAACACCTTGATGGAAATAAAAGGCTTTAATATAAAAAATTAGTGCATAACATCATGACATAATATATCACAATTAAAAGGAACACTAGGTACATGTGCAAGTGAGAATTTAGAGTATTTTCTTAAAAGTCAACTTTAAAAATTAAAATGGAGATTAAAGTTGTTGTCCCAAAGGTGATGCTAAACCATAAATCATTGATTACAAATTTATAGTTTGAAGTATCAATAGATTTATGATCCCATGGAAAAAAATATTGAATGAAGCCTTATGGCTAAGAGATTTGCAAACTGTTATAATGGAAATAAAAATAAAAAATTAATGATGTTTACCTAGGAAAATAAAAGCATTCAATTATTGTAAGAACAAGAAAAAATACAACCAAAATCTTAGATAGGAAAACTTAGCATCATTTGTAAGCTAGAAAATTTATGTATACCTAATTAGTTGATATCATGAAGGGTTGGAAACAAGAACTGAAGATCTTGAAGAGATTCTCTATTTCATGATGTTGAGCTTAATGAATATTTATCTATTTTTTCTAATCGTGAAATTATAGATATAAATATTATATTATTAAAGTTAATGATTTGTCTATTAAGATCAAGCTTTAGAAATTATTCATTTTTTTACAGGAGTGGTGTGTGCATACTTTTGAGTTGTATATTACTTTGATATTTTTCATGTTTTATATATACAATGTGTATCTCCATTGAAGATTGCATCATTATCACTTTAAAGTTGTGATTGTCTAGCTATTACAAGAATGGTTTTCATATATTCATTAGGGAAACTTGACAACAAATGTTACAAACCATATAAGAAGGCTCATCTTTGAACCCTTCCTCTTTCTTGTTTAAATATATATATATTTTTTTTTCAAAAAACTAGCTTAGGAGTATATTATAATCAAATACTTTGAAACATGTTGGAAATATTACTTTGAAACATGTTGGAAATATAAGTTTTATATCTACCAAATGGTTTGTAATTTGTGAATATTATAAGCATTGAAATTGAGATTTGAAGATTGAAATCAAATATTTTAAAAATGTGTATTTAAATTTAAGAAAATTCTTAGATCACCAAAAAGACCCTTGTGTGTTGATTCATAGCTCACTCTCAAAAAGTTATTTCAATAGCCTTGATTAGGTACTTTAATCCTTGAGGAACTTGTTCTTGTGAAGATGTACATGTCTTGTACACTTAATATTGTTGTGTATAAAAACATCATCAACAAGTATGTTTATGGCTCACATATTTTGGATGTTTACTATTTTTATGAGTCGCCTTTTAATTATATGGTGTGCAACATGTTTATGCATTTTATCTAAAGATATTAGCTAATACATGTTTATCATTATATGACTATTTGGTTTTAATTTACTTAATGTTATTATGATCAACATTTACACTTCATGGTCTTATTATATTCCTCTTCCTAGCGATATGTCTTGTTGAATTTATATATGAATAGAAAGGTCAATTCCATTTGTATGGTGTCTAGGGTAGCTAAATTTCTCTATAGTTAGCGATAAAGTGCCTATGTGATATTCATTACCCCTTCCCCTTTTAAGGTGTTATTTTCTTTTCTAACTACATTAACTATGCTTAGGAACTCTTTCATTTGGATTATCTATTCTATTTGCCTTGCAATTATTAACAAATAAATGGTTTTGTACATTTATCTTAAAATTTCAAAGAGCATCACAATACTTGTTGTCTATCTTGTTGTGATGCTCTTAATATGATCATTTGATCTTGTATTGGGTATAAAATGAAGCCTATGAATGGATCAAAGGTTTAATTTATCTTACCAAAGTAATTTTTTTTGTTTATTTATCTTATCCTTGCTATGACATAAATTGAATGGTTTTGATAATATATTCAAATCTAAAAGGATACTACAATATGGATCTACATCTTTATTGATGGCCATTCATTATGTTGTACCTTTTTTGTGTGTGGAATCTATTGATGAATTTTTATGCATGTTACAATTAAGTTATTTATTCCTGTTTTAGGGGAAAATCATCTTATTTTAGGTTTTCCAAAATTATTCAATGTATGGGCTACTTGACACCCATATAAGAATTATTAAAAAATTGATATTTCAATCAAATTAAGTTGTAGATTCATTTATTATATTAATTGGGATTTATGAAAAGATGTTTAAAAAATAATAAAAAGAGAAACAAGTACTAAGAAAATATTTTTTTAAATTAATTACAACCAAAGTTTTTATGAATTAAAAATAACAATAAAATCTACAAATAAAGCTCTTTCAAATAGTAATATCTCTACTTAAAACTACTTGAAATGGTGTTCATTAATTTTTGATTTTCTAAAGCTTTAATCTAAATATAGCATCTCAAGAGGTCACAAGGTTTAGTCTCCCCATAGTCCCCATGGTACCAGAGGGTCTGTCACGCCAGCATCACCGGTCATGTGAAAAAAGTTTATCGGACGCATTGTAGTTTGTAAGGGGGTGGCTACCTGATTCTGATTCTTGCAGTCTAAAAAATAAAAATAAAAATCTAAATATAACATCTAAGCTCATTGAATTCAAACCAAAATTTGAATATTTATAAGCATTAAGAAACAAGCATTAAAATAGATGTGCTCATAATCCATTGCATGAAGACACACATTTTCTTTAATGAACATTTTTATTAAAATAATCATACTTAAAAACTATGAAATTTTTTGTCTCAAAATCCTCTTTTTTGAATACTCTAAGTTCAAATTTGATTGCAAATATCAACTTATTTAATAACCCTCTTGTAAGTGTATTCAATTATAAATCTTAATTATTCAAAATTTCAATCTATCAAATTTAGTTAAAAAAATATTATAAGATTTTTATTTACAAATGATATTTGGTTTTCTTGTGGCCCTTCAATTCCCCAATTTTATTCTATAGTTTTTTTATTGCTAAGAGCCTTTATTATAAAATATTGTCAATCTTTTTTCTTTCTCGAGAGATTCCTTTTATTTAATTAAGATGTGATCTCAATTTTCTCTTTTATAGATGTGATGAGCTAATTTAATTTGGCATGATAAAGGTAACACCTCAAAGTTCATATTGATTTCCAAATTCCTCTATCATAAAATTTTAGACATGATCCACCAATATAAATTATATTTAATATATCTAAGATCCACCTTATTTATAATTTTTTTTGTTTTTAAGTTGATGCATGCTTTATGTCACTGGTCTCCATATTGCATCACTTTATTTTAATTTTATGTGGCACGTGTCAACATTTTGTTGCATTAGTCATTCAAAGTTGACATGTCATATTTATCCATCTCACATCCTCAACCAACTATAAAGAAAGTTTGGATTCTAAGGCTAGTTTGAATGATCATTTAATTACCCTAAGTTAAGGTTTGCTCCTTGCAAAAAACTATGATTAAAATTAGGTTAGGAGTTTTAGTACAAGTAAATTAGTTTTATTGAATATTCTAATAAGTTTAACTCATATGATTAACTTAGGTTGAAATCAAAACCTTGTGATAAACTTAGGTTTAGAAATGGATTCAACTAGTCTTACCTTGATCAGAACCTAAAATATTATCAAACATCTAATTTACCTCTAATGTCATTTTTCCTTTGATTACCCATTTCGACTTAATAAATTATTGTATCCTAATTAAATAAAAACATTGATTCAGATTAAATTTATTCCTTATGAGACCTACCTTTTAATATCATTTAATAGGAAGATAAAGAGTGATTGATGTGAAAACTTTGGTTATGGCTCTAATATCAAACACATATTTAATAAAAAATCAATACAACTTTAATAACACTAACCTTTGCTTGAAATTGGATTCAACATTAGTTTGGCCCTATTGGAAAATCAAGGACAGACAACTGAGAGGGGGGTTAATCAGTTGTCACAGATTATTAAACTTTTCAAACTTAACTTAATCTCAGATCTGATGAATGAACAATGAACCATAAACAATCAACACATCAGAAGCACATAGAACACCAAGATTTTTACATGGAAACCTTGTTAGGGGAAAAACCACAGTGGATGTTAGTCCACAATATTATACCTTGTTAAAAGTATAGAGAAGAATAATGAGAATGCACATGCATTCAGACACACTGCCTAGAGCTCATTGCCCAAATACAAGAGGGCTCACTACCCAAAGAAGACACACTGTCTTACAGAAATACGGATTAGATCCGTAGGGTATGAACTGAGAAAATAGCTTCTACAAAACCCTGATTACAGTTCTGGTTAAGTACATAAATACTCCTTCACACTTTGCTCAAACTTCTTCACACTCTGCTCTGCAATCGAATGATTAGATCACTATTCACACACTTGCACTTTCTTTGGCTCTTCCTCACTTCACACGCATACCAACTTCGCACAAAAAACCACTCTTATATATCTACAACATGGATTTGCATCAACAACTTCGTCGGCCAAAATATAAAACATATTTACAATGTCGGCCCAAATATACAAATAAATTTTCAATGCAAATCAAACACTGTCGGCCAATATTATATTGTGGCCCAAAACAACATCCTCGAGCGCGCCAAACATTCAAATTTTAATCTCCAAGGATCCAAAACACATTGCAACCACCATGTCAACCAAGAACATGAAAACTCAAACACACAAGAGGAAAATCTTCGACCTCGAGCACACCGATCAACGTGGACATGCAACAAAGATAGAGAATGATCTAGAAGCATCCGCAAGCGACAAGAACCAATAGAGAAACATCCGCAACAACTAAAATTACTAGAATCGCATCAACTTCAATCAAGAACACTAACTGAAACCACAAAAAAACCGTCAGAACACAGCTGTTCATAACACGATTAAATCTTCTCACAAACTCTGAAACTTCTAGTGGATAAACTTGATACTCTCAGCAATAAGCCCTTTAATACACAACAATTGATCATCAACATACTAAGCAAGACTCCTTCATGACCTTCATTGTTCCACTGGCAGCCTGTAACTCTTTCTTTAACAATTTTCTCAATATCCTTGACATATACAACCTTCAATACATCAATGTTAATAGTGTTGACATCAATGACAACCACATATCAGCAACACAACCACAACATCCAACAGACCCAATCTTAATTATCGTGGTTAATCAACAAATTGGATAAATCGACCACAATCAAGGAAAAATATGAAATCTAGCTAATATTCCCTTAGATGAAATCAATTTATAATCTTTGATAATAAATTAGGGTTGCATCAAGAGCTCAATTAGGATTAAGTAGATATAAAACTAAATTTGGGGTCAAACATAAGCTAAGGAAAATTTCATTGATTCAAATACTGATGTGAACAATTTATGTATTCTAATTTAATCATCGATTACGTCTAAAACTAAACCAACATTAATCAGAAAAAAGTGGAAAAATATCATTCATATCAAATTGAAAATGAATATATTATGCAATCTAGTTTAATCCTAGGCTAAGTGCAAGATTTAATCATAAATAATAAGTAACACTTAAAATATGTCTTGTATGACAAGGGGGATGGTGTTGTGCGTGGTCTGGGTGCGAGCTAGGGCCCGCACGCCCTAGCTCTTCCGTGCTTCTTGCTGCCTGTGGCTGTGTGCTGCTTCTTTGCTGCGTTCTTGGGGGGGTTTTCCTGTGCTCAGGGGGGTGTGGGTTGGCTTGGGGGCCGAACCCTTGACTGGTTGTGGGAGGGTGGGTTTTTTTTCTGTGCGTTGCTACGCCTATCACTGTTTGGCGGCTAGTGTCTTGAGATCTGCGACTGGGGGTCTCTTATTGCTCCTCTCTTGGCTGGTGTGGGTGTGTTACCTTGTCCATGGAGAATCAGGGCTGTGTTTTGTCTCAAATTTCCTCTGGGGATTTGGATATGGGTGAGCCGTCTGCTTCATTGCATGCCAATGGTGAAGATCAGATGGGTAAACCCTTATATAGAGATGGGGTCTCTTCTGCAAAAGGGACGTTTCGAATTAAAAAAGTAAACGGATGTTTGGAAAGATCTGAGGATCGACCTGTTTTGGTTATTCAACCTGAGCAAGTTTCAGAAGATGTTGAGTACTGGGGTAATCATGCCCTTATTTGTAAATTTTTGGGCCTTCGTCTCTCTCTACCGGTGTTGTACTCCTGGGCTCGTCGGGTTTGGAATCCTGAAGGTGATATGGAGATTATTTTGGCAGCTAATAACTATTTTCTTGTCATCTTCTCTTGCATGTCGGATAGGAATAGGGCTTTTGAAGGAGGCCCTTATTTCTTTAACCAGGTGGGGCTTTTCATCAAGCCTTGGCACATGGGTTTCAACTCTGCTGAAGAGATCCCTCGTGGGTACCTGTGTGGGTTCGTTTGCCGAGACTACCTTTGGAATTTTGGAGGGAAGATATCCTTCATTCAATTTCAATGCTTCTTGGAAAACCTGTGGGATCGGCTACACAAACTCAAGATCGTAAGGTAATCTCTTTTGCTCGTATTTGTGTAGAAGTTGATTTAAATAATCCGCTACCAGACTCTATGGAAATCCGCATGGGATCCTCTTCTTGGATCCAACAGCTAGATTATGAGACCCTCCCTTTTAGATGCCGAATTTGTCATGAATATGGTCACTTACACCGCAAATGTCCCAAATTTAAACCCTCTCCCTTGGCTGCCTCTGGACCTTCTAGGGGGGACAAGGGGAAGGATCTTGTGCCTTATGAACCTACAGATAACGAGGGCTTTACTCAGGTTAAGGCCCGTAACAAAGGCAAGGGTAAGAAGAGAACTTGGTTGGATAGTCACAATGATGGCACTTTTAATAGATTTGATGTTCTGGAAGATTTGGCCCAGGAGGAAGGTATTCCAGTTGAGCTCTCTTCTGGGGCTAAGGGTATGCATGAAAGCCAGGATGAGGATGCAAAGAAGGTGGATCAGAGTGTTACTTCAGGGGACCTTCTGGTTGATCAGATTGCTCAGGATCTACCGTCTCAGGTTCAGGATATCAGGGATCTCCAGGGGTCACAGACTCCGAAGGGAGCTGTTGTGATGATTCCTGACCCCCCTGCTACTAAGGGGGCCTCAGACTCTGTGAAGGGTAACAAAGCTCCTCCTGTTTTAGGCTTACACCAGAAATCGTTTAAAAAGGGGCCTCTTGACAAACCGTTAAGGGGTGGCAGGAAGACTGATCAAGAGAAGGTCAAGATTATTGGGGATACTTTGGTTGAGTCTGGGTCTGTGAAACCCATTGATTCCCACTTCTCCATCCCCCGTAAATGATTGTTTTATCATGGAATGTGAGGGGTTTGAACAGCATCCCTAGACAAAAGGTTGTTCGCAGATTAATTGAATCTCAGTCTCCTGATGTAGTTTTTATTCAGGAAACAAAGCTTACAGTGGATGGTTTGGCTAATTGTGCTTCGCATATCTGGCCTCAGGGCAATTGGCAGGGGGTGGGTGCATTGAACAATTCGGGGGGGTTGGCTTGCTTCTGGAATCCGAGGAAAGTTCTCCCATTATGGTGGATTTCTAGTCGGTCTTCTATTTCTCTGGTAGCCTCTTGTTTTGTGACTGGAGAAAGATGCCTCTTATCTAATATTTATGCTCCTACTCATCTTTCTGGTAAGTCAAATCTTTGGGCTCACATCAGTTTCATTCGGGCCTTAGACCCGTTTCTTCCATGGATTATGGCCGGTGATTTTAATGCTGTTACTAGCCTGGATGAGAAACGAGGAGGGTTAGCCAAGCTGGACCCCTCGGCTGATCTTCTCAGGGATATGATTGGTTCCTTGAATCTCATTGATGTGAAGCCTTCCAATGGTGTCTTCACATGGAATAATAGGAGGTGTGGTGCTGAGGCTATCTCGGAAAGACTCGATAGATTTTTGGTTTCCTGCTACTGGATGAACAGTAGGTTGACCACCAGTTCAGAAATTCTTGATTGGAGAGGCTCCGACCATTGGCCTATAAAGCTCTCTGTCACCATGTATGGAGTCACCAAAAACCCTTCTTTCAAATTTCAGTTAATGTGGTTAAGAGATCAGTCCTTGCATGATCTTATGTTGGATTGGTGGTATGAGGGGATGCCTGCGCATGGGACGGCCATGTTTACTTTTTGTAAGAGGCTTCAACATGTGAAGTACAGGCTTAAGAGATGGAATAACCAATGTTTTGGGAACCTCCATGCTCAGAAGATGGCTGCTCAGTCCAAGTTGGATAACATCACTCGTATGATTCGAGACCAAGGGCTAACCTCTGATCTAAGTATAGCGGAGTCCTTGGCTCTTAAGGGTTTAGAAGAGTGGGAGCTTCGGGAGGAGATCTTTTGGAAGCAAAAATCTCGGGTTGATTGGCTTCAGGAAGGGGATAGGAACACTGCATTCTTTCATAATTCGGTTAAGGCTCGGAGGCAAGGGAACTCTATCTCTTCATTGGTTTCGCCTGAAGGGGCTCATCTCTCTTCTTGTGTTGATATGTCCAAGGCTGCGGTCAATTATTTTTCAAACCTCTTTTCTAGAGAGGATCTTGCAACTTGGAATGAGGAGAGGGCCATCTTGGATTGTATTCCCCACTTGGTCTCTGCTGAGATGAATGGGGCTCTCTTATGTCCTATATCGTTACCTGAATTGGAGAAAGTGGTGTTTAACATGAAAAAAGGTAAGGCTCCCGGCCCAGATGGATTTCCTATTGAGTTCTTCCAAGAGTTCTGGGAAATAATAAAGTTTGATCTCCTCGCGGTGGTTCAAGAATCTCACAAGAACAAAAAGATGCTCAAGGCCATGAATTCCACTTTCTTGGCTCTCATACCTAAGAAGGAGGGGGCTAATCAGCTGGCTCAATTTAGACCTATTGCACTTTGTAATGTTGTCTACAAGATCATCACCAAACTGATTGCGGATAGACTCAAACCTCTCCTTGGTTCTCTGATTTCTCCTGAGCAGGGGGGTTTTGTCGAAGGAAGACAAATTTTGGATGGTGTTGTGATTGCTATGGAGGCTATTCATTCTATGGCTAACTCTAAGGAGAAGGCTATGTTTATGAAACTTGACATGGCTAAAGCTTATGATCGGGTGAGCTGGGAGTTCTTACAGAAAATTCTCTTGGCTTTTGGCTTCGATGTGGAGTGGGTGAATTGGGTTCTTAGTTGTGTGACCTCATCTTCCTTCTCTGTTCTCATTAATGGGGAACCTTCAGATTTGTTTAGTGCTTCTCGGGGACTTCGGCAAGGGGATCCTTTATCTCCTTATTTATTCATTATCATGGCGGAGGGTCTGGGAAGATTCATCAAATCTCAGGTGAGGCAAGGTCTTATCCAAGGTTGGAGATGGAACAATTCTCTTCCTTCCTACTCTCATCTTCAGTTTGTGGATGATACGGCATTGATGGGAATGGCTCAAATTAGTGAGGCAGTGAACTTCAGGAGTGCCTTAGACATATATTTGAAGGCTTCAGGTCAGTGCATTAATGATGACAAGTCATCCATTTATTTCTTTAATACCCCTCGGCTTATTCAAAGCAGGATTGCTAGGATCCTTAGATTTCAGATTGGTTCTCTTCCCTTGATGTACCTTGGGATCCCTTTGGCTTTGGGATCTCAACGTAGAGATTACTGGCAGGGAATTTTGGAAAAATTCCGGAGTAAGGTTAGTCATTGGACTTTCCGATGGTTATCTACTGCTGGGAGAGTGGTTCTCCTAAAGACTGTGGTGCAATCTCTCCCCATTTATAGGTGTTGTGTGCAGGTTCCCCCTTCCTCCTTTGTGAGGGAGTTTGATGCTCTATCTCGGCAATTCCTTTGGTCTGGCAACCTTCTCTCCTCGAAGTGGAGTTTAGTCAAGTGGGAGTGTGTCTGCAGGCCGAAGCATGCTGGGGGTCTTGGTCTTAGGTCTATGGCTCTTGTTGTCACGGCCTTGGCGGCCAAGTTATACTGGAGATGGTGCAACAATCAGGATCATGACTGGGCCAGGATTCTTGCTCACAAGTATCTTCCTGGTGCTGATAGCCTTGATGTGTCGCGTCTTGCTTTGTTGGGTAAAGGTTCTTGTATTTGGGATACCCTTAAGAAGGGCGCTCAGTTGATTAAGGAGGGTCTCTTTTGGATTTGTAATAGAGGCTCTGATGTGCTATTTTGGCAGGACTCTTGGGATGGCCACCCTCCCATTCTTTCTAGTTTCCCTCAGCTTTGGCCTTTGTGCCATACTTTTTCTGAGGCGGGTTGGACTAAGGTGGAGCATTTTAAAACTGTCAAGCGAATTGGTCAGGCGATGGTGGCTTGTTGGAAGGACCCGCAGGAGTGGCCCATGGGTGGTTCAGAGGAGGATCGTGCTATTCTTATTAGAGTTTTGGAGGGCAGGCTCTGCAACTCCCTTAATGAGAGGGATGTTTTGGCTTGGAGTCCGAGCCCAAAAGGCAAATTTTCAGTTGCTCAAGGCTATGCTATGCTTGACAAGAATTTACATGGTCCCACTGAGGTGCACTGGTGGAAGAAGGTTTAGGATAACTTTTCTTGGCCCAAATGTAATTTCTTCTTATGGTTGGTTGCTCAGAAGAAGTGCCTCACTTGGGATAATCTACGCAAGCGCGGCTTTCAGGGACCGTCTATCTGCTTCCTTTGTTCGCACAGTGAGGAATGTACCTCTCACTTGTTCTTCCTTTGCCCTTTTTCTAAAGAGATATGGCATAGATGGTGGGAGGCTTGGCGTCATGGCTGTATTCATGCTACCTCCCTAATTGAATTTTGGGAATGTCTTGGCAGGTCTCCTGCTAAGACTTCTTTCTTGCAGGTGGCTTGGTCTATTGGGCCTGTTTTGATTCTTTGGAACCTTTGGCTGGAGAGGAACCGTAGAGTTTTTTGTGGTTCTAAAGTGGGAAGTTTGCAATTATGGAAGAAGATAATTAGTAGGCTTCAGGAGACTATTTCAGCTAAGTGCGATATGACTGATAATATTGATCAGGGTGATCTTGCTGTTGTGCGAAACTTGAACCTGGGAGATAATACAAGGGGAAACAGTGCTGGGAGAAGACCCCGTCATGCTAGGCAACGGGTCTGTCGAGAAGGGAGGTGGTCACCTCCCCCTGAGGGGGTCCTTAAGATTAATACTGATGGTTCGTCCCGTGGAAACCCTGGTCATGCTGGGGTCGGGGGTATTGGCAGAGGTAATGATGGTGGTGCGATTTTTTTCTTTTCTATTTACAAGGGTCAACACTCTAATAATCTGATGGAGGCCCTTGCTATTAAGATTTCCATTGAGCGTGGTTGCTCTTTAGGTTGGAGGAGGATCATTTGTGAGTCTGATTCTCAGATTGTGGTGGATATGCTAAACAACCAGAGGTTGGATGATGTTAGTTGGCAGTTGGCCTCTGTTGTCAAACAGATTTTGAGTCTTTGCAGTCCCTTGGTTTCTATCTCCTTTTGTCACATCCCTAGAGAATGGAACAGAGTGGCTGATTGTCTGGCGAAGTGGGCCTCTGAGAATGTGGATGGCTGGGATATTAGTGGAAGGGAGGAGTTACCTTCCGATTATCATGAGACCTTAGAGAGGTTATTAGTGGAAGATAGGAATATGTAATGGGGTGGTTGGTTTTTCTGGTGGTGGTCTTGGTTGGTGGGCCTCTGGCCTTTGCTTTGTACTTCGGTTTTGATTGAATAAAATTTTTACCCCTTTCTTTAAAAATATGTCTTGTATAAAATTGGATGCACTTAAGAATTAAATTCCAATGAAACTAAAGGTTGGGATACTAAATGTATCAAAAGGAAAATATAAGACAATTTGAAAAAAATGTTATAATTAATTAAATCATAATAAAATACTTGGTTTAGAACAAATCAATTAACAAATAGTAAGGAAAACACATGGGATGAAGTGATTGATAGATTGGGAAATTTAAAAAATAAACTAACTTTTTTCTCAAAAAGTTTGCATCTAGAGTTGATCTAATATTTTAATTTGATAAAGGAAAAATTTGAAGTTAATTTTAAAAACAAAATGAAATAATTTAAAATCTAATGATACTAACATAAAATATACTTAACCATAATCCAGTAGCTAAATAAGCATGCCAATAAACTAGTGAATGAAAATAGGAAACCACATCATAATTGTTAAGGATATGAATAAGGATAAAGAAAAAATACATTTACCAAAGGACACTAATTGGAAGCCAAATATAGAAAAGTAGTGGCATTGGTTTCCATGAAATTGGGAATTTGGGCTCAACAAATGGTAACTTGCCAAGATAAAACTATTGAGTGTTATAGAATATAGAATCTTTGGATTGAATTTAAAATCAAAACATGAGATACTCAAAAGAAAAGGTCAAATAATAGTATGATAAATAATATTTTCCCTACACATAAGAAGAATGGTGAAATAAGAGTTTGTGTGTTGATTTTAGAAACTTGAATCAAGCCTCTCTAAAAGAGAACTACCCGCTACCAATTATGGATCATGTGTTACAAGGGGTTTCAGGTTCTAAGATGATGCCCATGCTCGATGACTTCTCAAGATATAATCATATAAGTGTGGCCGAGGAAGATCAACACAAAACAACTTTTGTTACCCCTTGGGGACCATTTGTGTACAATAGAATGCCTTTTGGACTCACCAATGTTGAATCAACCTTTCCAAGGGCTATGGATCTCTCCTTTAGAAATTAAAAAAAAAATAGTGTGATTTACCTTAATGATATGACAGTTTTCTCCAAGAAAAGGGAAAATCATTTCAAGGATTTGGAAATGATTTTACAAAGATGTAGAGAACATGGAATATCTCTAAATCCAAAGGAATTTATTTTTGGAGTAACAAAGGGTAAACTCTTGGGTCACATTGTTTCAAAAGAAGGCATCAGGATAGATCCTAAGTGGGTGAAAAATATTCAGTAATTAAGTTTACCATCTACAAAAAAAGGGTTAAGTTATTCTTCAGACAAGTTAACTTTTTGAGAAAATTTGTGCCTAAATTTTTAGAAATCGCCAAGCATATTTTTGAGATGATGAAAGAAAAGAAAGGGTTCAAATGGACCAATGTGAGTAAATAGGTCTTTGAAGATGTTAAGAGAGCTATTACTCATGCCCTAATATTGATACACCTCGACTTCAAGAAGGATTTTATCATTTATTGTTATGCTTTCGACCACACTATGTTTTATATTTTTGTTGTAGGCTAATGAACATGGAGTTCAAGATCCTATTTATTTTATGAGCATCCCATTCAAAAAACATGAATTAAATTATTCTCAAGTGGAAAAACGTGTTTTCTCTATTGTCAAAGAAATTAAATACTTTAGATATTTTATCTTGCATTCATGCTCTATTGTTTATGTACATGATCTATGGTAAAAATTATGCTAACACAACAAGAGTTGGGTTGTAATAGAAGAGGATCATAGATTGCAAAGGTTCAAGAGTATGATTTGGAAATATAGCTCACTAATGTAGAAAGAGGAAGAGGGT
Source organism: Sequoia sempervirens (assembly GCA_007258455.2). Classification (NCBI taxonomy): domain Eukaryota; kingdom Viridiplantae; phylum Streptophyta; class Pinopsida; order Cupressales; family Cupressaceae; genus Sequoia; species Sequoia sempervirens. The sequence continues at coordinate 444,147,353 of VDFB02000017.1, read as the reverse complement.
TATGTAAATTGATAATTGAGAATCAACTTGACTCAAGAGAGGAGATCCCCTACATGTTGTTGGTAAGTTTAGAGGATAAATTTGGTTCTTCAATATTTCCTATTTCTTAACTTATGAAGAATGTCCCACTCACCTTTTTTCCAAAGAAAAAAGGAACCTAAAATTAAGATTCTAAATATGTTATTTGAGAAAATAATCTTTACAAGAAAGGTGTATACAACACTTTTATGAGATGTGTAGATAAAGAACAATAGGGAAGATTATTGGAATCATTTCATAATGAGACACATGGCAGGAATTTTTCAACATCAATGACATCTTTTAAAATTTTAAGGCAATGTTTTTATTGGCCAGGCATGTATAAGGATGCTTATGATTGGGTTTCAAAATGCAAGAAATGAATTCATTTTTTGGTAGACCTTAGTTAGCAACTTTCCCTCTAAGGATAGTCATTATCAATGAACCTTCTCAACAATGGGGTCTATATTTTGTGGGGCCTATCAATCCTCATTCCAAACCAGGCCATACACACATTCTAACTGCTATAGACTATTTCACCAAGTGGGTAAAACTTATACCAATAAAACACACCAGGTCTCTGAAATAATATGTAGTTTTATTAAAGAAAATATTGTCGTTAGATTTGGATTACCTAAGAAGATAGTCATAGACAATGCCCCCAAATTTTCTTCTATAAAGATTTCTCTTTTTTTATCTATAGAATTAGTTTGTCTCATTCTTCTAATTACTACACTCAAGGAAACAATCAAATCGAATAGAGAAACAAGAATGGTTACTATTATTCAGAAAAAGGTTAAAATGAGAATCAAAGAAAATCTAGTATAGTAAATTGTATGATATTTTGTGGGTAGATCAAATTAATCTAAAGAGAGCCATAGGTATGTCTCATTTTGAGTTGGTATATGGAATTGAAAGTGCCATACCTATTCCTCTTGAACTCTCAACATTAAATTTATAAAATTCCATTGATGAAATGGATTTTTAGGATGCATTAGAGAAAAGAATAATATATTTGTATAAGATTGAAGAACAAAGAGAAGGAGTGGCCGAAAAGATAGCTAAACACCAAAGGAAGGTGAAGATTAGTTTTGATAAAAAGATAAGTCAAAGAAAAAATGTAGTTGGTGATTATGTCTTATTATGGGACAAAAGAAGAGAACACAAAGGTGCTCATGTGGAAAGTTTGATTCACTCTGAAAAGGCCCTTCCAAGATTAGATAGGCAATTGGAGACAATTCTTTCTTTTTATCATATCCATATGGGACCCCTTTACCTCTTGCCTATAATAGATAGGATTTGAAGCTATATGATTAGTAAGCGGGTTGTTCCCCATTGTTATAAATATTAGTTAGGGTCTTTATTTGGTATATTTGTTTTGTTTTTTTTTCCATTGGTTTCTATTTGTAGAGTTTATGTTATTTTATTCCTGCTATGTCTTGACTCTGTTTCCCAGTGAATAAAGCTTAGTTTTCATTTTGGATTGGATTTTATTCAACGTCCTTTTCAATCCTTGTCCCTAGTTAGAGCCAATTGTTTCTTTAAGTTTTGTATCTTAGTTTCAAAGCAATTATTTGGGTCTTACCATCAATATTATCTATTCAAGATCCTCATCCATGATTCATTTTTTAATTTTTAGAAGGATTTTTTGGTTCTTAGAATTTTTTTCAAAACCTTGTCAACTTTCAGCGAGGTTAATCAAACCATGTTGGGAGTTGACTAAGTTTTTGAAACCCATTTTTCTAGGAAAATTTTATTTAGTGTTGTATCTACAAGGTTTCTAGTATGTTTTTTCTTGAATTATCTTGGCATCATCAATGTATCGGAATCCAAAGAGGTTCTCAAAACCTTTTCAAGAGCCAATGAAATATCTAGAACCAAATGTCAATTTGAAAAGTTATTGTTATCACCTGAAGTTGCACCCTTGTTGAACCTGATGTTCAACACCTCAGTGTAACATGGGAAGACCTCCAAAGCTGTGGTTCACTTGTAGATAGAGGTCAACCTCCGGAGAAGGTCGGCTTCCTTTGGGTATCACCTAAACTACTGATTCTGAAAAGGGAAAGGGAGAAGGAGTACATAAATTGAAACTAAACTAAGGTGATACACCGAATGTTACTTAGATTTGAAACCAGACTTCATACACTCGCTTTCATTGACTGAAGATAAATTTGCACAACTTACTTCCGCATATATTTTTGCAAAAGTGTTTCACAAATAGGTCTTGGTGCTAAGATTCCTAGAAGGAAAGTTAATTTCACATCTAGAATTCATTACATCTTTTTGACACAATTTGTGACTTGCAAAAACATGCTTTCTGCACAAAGGTTCTAAAATCTGAGACAAAGCTCGATCAATCAGCTGACTAAACACAAAAATGCAAAGAGAAAGTAGGCAAGAGCTTCAAGTCAATAACAATCAAGGTCTTTACTGAATTTCATCTCCAAAATTGAGTTACAAGAATTTGCTAATCTGAGAGAGGACTGGAAAAGTCACAAACTTCAGAAAAAGCATCAACCGAACTCCTTTACCAGAAGGAAAAAATGCCTTATATACAAAAGTGAGGTCGGCCCCTCAGGGCTTACAAAAATATCTCCCCTTGGGATAGATTTTTCCCTAAATCTTTTGATTGAAATTAATGTTTCATTCGATTGTATCCTTGTTGTCCATGTCAGTGTGAAAGATTGCCTTCAGGGGAAACCCTCTTGATCTTTCTGCAACCACCGCATTCACTTCTGCTCTTCGTGTCGATCTTTGAATTCCCCCCAGTTGAGCTGCTTTGAATGCTCCTGAGCTCATGTTGCTTTTCCTTTTGTTAATCACCCTCTCCCTAGTCAGATCGCTATGGCTCGCCCCTAGCTCCCTCTGATTGGCTGGCCATACGCCACATGAGACTGCCGATGGTCAAAGGCTCGCTCAATCAGAATCGCATGTCGGTGACACACTTATCGTGTCTCCAAGATGCGATTATATCATTCTGCAACTTATCGGCATAACATGACACAGTCGATGAGAGCTTTTAGCTAGCCACCAAAGTTATATCGAAGTCAGCTTTGTCATCATTCAGAACATCGGCAAGACACTACCGAGTTGGCAGGATCTCATAGTGACGCTAGATCCTTCTTTGGTCTACGAGACCTCTCGCCAAGCTTCCTCTTGTCTCCTTTTCCTTTTTATTTCGCCATCTCCCTGAGCTCCTCTTCAGTCGGCAAGACACCTGAGTGTCAATGAGAAATTTTACCGAAGGAAAAACGTTACCCCGAGGCCCTTCATCTTCGGCAGGAGTTGATTGAGGTCACCCCGAATGCACTCCATTCTACCGAGCTCTTCATTTCTTTGGACAAGACTCTGGCAAGTCAGGAATACCTCATAGCGAGGCCCACTAGTCATACCGATACCCGCTTCAGTCGCTGAGACCACACCATGTCGGCAAGACATCACTCTGACGGCTAGAAGCTACACTGATGTCTTTTATGTCAGGGAGACCCTATGTTGGTAGGTGAAACCTCTCGCTGATGTTGGATCTTTCTCCCTGAGCTGGTTCCCCTTTGAAAAGACTCCATTTAGTCACTGGGACCTCATGGCGACGACTTCAACTCTTGGCGAGGCCCCCTTGTTGTCGGCAAGACATTGGCCTATCGGCCAGACCTCTCGTCGGGCTCCTTATCTTTTGGCAATGAGTTCACTTTCTTTTCAGTCGGGGAGACATGCTTCATTCACCGAGACCTTATGGCGAACTCCCTTCCTTTTTCCGAGTGCAACCTTTCGGCAAGACCTTATGCCAAATTCTCATCCTGTCGCCGAGACACCCTCCTATCGGCCAAACCTCATCCCGATGGCGAGACGCTGTGCCGAATATGACCCCTCGGCTAGGCCCCTTTGTTTTCTTCGATGTGACCTTCATCCTTCAGTAAGACCCGTGCTTGTCACCGAGATATCTCAGTGAACTCTTTTTCACCGAATTGCTCACTGGTCGGTGACACATCCTTATATCGGCAAGACCTTATGCCGATGACATTCCTAGAGTCTTGTCGATTTCTCCTTAGAGGATTTTCATGCTAAATTTGAACAAGGCAGGCTTCCCATTTGAGTTCCTTGTGACCTAGCATCAGATTTCATGACTTTTTCCCTTGTGAGTGACTCCATTTGGCCTTCTCGAACCTCTTTCACAAGAAATGTTGCCTAATTTTCACTTAAATGTTGCCTAATTTTCACCCTCAAGCTCAATCAGGCAGAATATCATGTGACAGAGGTTCGAGAAGGCCAAATGGAGTCACTCACAAGGGAAAAAGTCATGAAATCTGATGCTAGGTCACAAGGAACTCAAATGGGAAGCCTGCCTTGTTCAAATTCGGCATGAAAATCCTCTAAGGAGAAATCGGCAAGACTCCAGGAATGTCACGGCGAGTGGAATTCACCTACAGGTTCCTATCGGCAAGACTTCGATCATCGTCCCGACGACAAAAGGATATGCATATCCACGGAAGATTTTTCCTTCGGGATAGAGTCTCGGCGACTTCTTGAAGTCTCATCGAAAAGATGCCTTCGGCATATCTAGGCGGGCTTTGCTAGGAGGTCTCACCTACGAGCAATGTCTCACCAAAGGGAAGCAGTGTCGCTCAAAGGAAGTAAGCTCGATAGGAAGTCCCGTCGACACATGAGAGTCACCCCGACGAGATCCCAGTTCACTAAAAGGAGGGTCAAGTCGCCAAGATCTCTCGGCGACTGGCAAGGGCCTCACAGAGAGAAATTGATATCGGCATAAGGTCTCAGCGATGTCGAGAGTCTTGCCAATAAAGTGAGCCTTCAGTGTAACAAAAAGGTTCGCTAGGATGTCTCGGCGATAAAGAAAAGTCATCCTGACTGAAATAAGCCCTCGCCAAAGCAAAGCGCCTCCGGCATGATGTCTCACCGACTACTTTTGGTATCATCAAAGGATAAAAGGGGGCTTCAATATGTGTTTTGCCTTCGGCAGGAGTCTTGCCGACTGCTAGGACTTCACTAAGAAAGTTTGACATCGGCATAAGGTCTTGCTGACCAGTGAGCAACTCAGCGAAAAAGAGGAGTTCGCTGAGATATCTCAGTGACAAGCACGGGTCTTGTTGAAGGATGAAGGTCACACCAAAGAAAACAAAGGGGCATACCCGAGGGGTCGTATTCGGCATAGTGTCTCGCCGTCGGGATGAGGTCTGGCCGATAGGAGGGTGTCTCGGTGACAGGATGAGAGTTTGGCATAAGGTCTTGCCGAAAGGTTGCGCTCAGCAAAAGGAAGGGAGTTCGCCATAAGGTCTCGGCAAACGAAGCTTGTCTCCCCGACTGAAAAGAAAGTGAACTCATCACCAAAAGATAAGGATCCCACCAAGAGGTCTGGCTGATAGGCCAATGTCTCTCCAACAACAAGGGGGCCTCGCTAAGAGTTGAAGTCATCGCCATGAGGTCCCAGCGACTAACTGGAGTCTTGCCGAAGGGGAACCAGCTCGGGGAGAAAGATCCAACATCGGCGAGAGGTTTCACCGACCAACATAGGGTCTCCCCGACATAAAAGACATCGGTGTAGCTTCCAGCCATCAAAGTGATGTCTTGTCGACATGGTGTGGTCTCAGCGACTAAAGCGGGTATTGGTATGACTAGTGGGCCTCGCTATGAGGTCTTCCCGACTTGCCAGAGTCTTGCCGAAAGAAATGAAGAGCTCGGTAGAATGGAGTGCGTTTGGGGTGACCTCAATCAACTCTTGTCGAAGATGAAGGGCCTCGGGGTAACGTTTTTCCTTCGGTAAAACATCTCACCCACACTCGGGTGTCTTGCCAACTGAAGAGGAGCTCAGGGAGATGGCGAAATAAAAAGGAAAAGGAGACAAGAGGAAGCTTGGTGAGAGGTCTCGCCAACCAAAGAAGGATCTGGCATCACTATGAGATCTTATCGACTCGGTAGTGTCTTGTTGATGTTCTGAGCAATGACAAAGCTGACTTCGACATAACTTTGGTGGCTCGCTAAAATCTCTCATCGACCGTGTCATGTTATGCCGATAAGTTGCAGAATGATATAATCGCATCGGGGAGACAGGATAAGTGTCTCACCGACATGCGATTCTAACTGAGCGAGCCTTTGACCGTCGGCAATCTCATGTGGCATATGGCCAGCCAATCAAAGGGAGCTAGGGGTGAGCCGTGGTGATCTAACCAGGGAGAGGGTGATTAACAGAAGGAAAAGCAACGTGAGCTCAGGAGCATTCAAAGTAGCTCGACTGGGGGGAATTCAAAGATTGACATGAAGAGCAGAAGTGAATGCAGTGGTTGCAGAAAGATCAAGAGGGTTTCCCCTGAAGGCAATCTTTCACACTAACATGGACAGAAAGGATACAATCGAACGCAACATTAATTTCAATCAAAAGATTTAGGGAAAAATCTATCCCGAGGGGAGATATTTTTGTAAGCCCTGAGGGGCCGACCTCACTTTCATATATAAGGCATTTTTGCCTTCTGGTAAAGGAGTTTGGTTGATGCTTTTTCTGAAGTCTGTGACTTTTGCAGTCCTCTCTCAAATTAGCAAATTCTTGTAACTCAATTTTGGAGATGAAATTCAGTAAAGACCTTGATTGTTATTGACTTGAAGCTCTTGCCTACTTTCTCTTTGCATTTTTGTGTTCAGTCAACTAATTGATCGAGCTTTTAGTGAGGTAAATGTTCACTTCCTTTGAGCTTTGTCTCAAATTTTAGAACCTTTGTGCAGAAAGCATGTTTTTGTAAGTCACAAATTGTGTCAAAAAGATGTAATGAATTCTAGATGTGAAATTAACTTTCCTTCTAGGAATCTTAGCACCAAGACTTGTTTGTGAAACACTTTTGCAAAAATATATGCGGAAGTATGTTGTACAAATTTATCTTCAGTCAATGAAAGTGAGTGTATGAAGTCTAGTTTCAAATCCAAGTAACATTCGGTGTATCACCTTAGTTTAGTTTCAATTTATGTACTCCTTCTCCCTTTCCCTTTTCAGAATCAGTAGTTTAGGTGATACCCAAAGGAAGTCGGCCTTCTCTGGAGGTTGACCTCTGTCTACAAGTGACCCACAGCTTTGGAGGTCTTCCCATGTTACACTGAGGTGTTGAACATCAGGTTCAACAAGGGTGCAACTCCAAGTGATAACAGTTATAAAAGGAGAAAGAGAATGAATCTAGGTGGTTTGAATTGTCGAAATATGGAGAAGAATGGGAACTTGTTTTTACATCTAAAAAAGTCCTCAAAATTATTTTGGAAACTAATGAAGTTTTTAAAAAAATTCAATTGCCAAAAAGGTTCTTATAACCAGTTTAAAATCCAAAAGGTGAATTTTGTGAGTGAAATGGTAAATTTTCAAAGTAATTAAGAAGTAAAATATTCTTTCAAATAAATACATGGTTTTGAGAACCATTTCGAAGGCCGCCCTAGTTATAAAACCATTTGAACTTTTCACAGAGAAAATTTTTAGAAGGAAAGAGCGCATATTAGAAAGAAACAAAAGATGTCATGTACCAACATTTAAGGTGCAATTAATATAATCCCAAGGCTTGAGAACTTTAATTTTTCAAATATTAGATAAGGATTTCTTTCCCCAGTTGAATTCATTTCGTAGAGAGCTTCTAAGAGAAGGTGACAGTGAAGAAAAAAATTGTGGTTGTAACTGGGAAGCATTTTCAATAAATTCTTTGCTTTCTATAAGATAAAATCTTCTATGTAGAGTTAAAAGTACATAAATTCTTCACTAGCATAGAGTTTAAGATAAAATCTACATCAAGGAAGGGAAATTCATGAATAATTGCAGAATATGAATTTTTTTGCTCAAAGTTAAAATTCCTCCAAATATAATCATCTATGCATTGAGTGAATTAATTATATCCATTTTCAATATTATCTAGGATAAGATGAAATATGAACATTTGGAATACAAACATCTTTATGGTATAGAGATTTCATTACTTGAAATTGGAGTTACTAAGCTAGGGCATGTTGACCTAAAGGATTTTTGGAAAAGAATGAATGGAGAAAATAGGCACCCTATTACCCAAAGACTAGTGGAAAGTGGATTGTTATAGGCCATTGGTTTCCTCACTAAGGTCCAATACCCATATTTGATAATAGAATGCATAAATAATTATAATCCCTAGACAAGGGAAGTGAAGAGTTAGGATAATAGAATGATTGCTAAACTCGGTAGAGACACTTTTCCTTCATTCCTAAAACCACCTCAAAAGAATGAATATAGATCTATTTTAACATCACCATTTCGTACCAACATTTCATAGAAAAAAAAAGTCATTTCCAAATATAATGGAAAATCAATGGTTGGAAATTTCAAAGAAATAAAAATTACAATTGCCCAAAAATTTGCACATTTCTCATTTTGTGAATGAAAAAGGTGACATCATTGAATGTTATTACATAGGTTAATTGGCAATGAGGATGCACAAAATTTTTAGGTATGGATATAATTTTTCATTATGATAATTTGTGATGCAAGGGAATCCAAACCTCTAACATAAACTCCCAACAACATAAGTTGCACTCAACAATTGTTTGCAACAACACAAAAATCTGCAGGAAGTATTCTTCTATGTTCATTCAAAATCTCGTTAAAATTCAAGAATTACATAGCATAACTAAAATTAAATGGTTGTGTAGCCATATGGGCTGATGAAAAACATTACAAATATGAAATATAACTGATTCAAAATAGTGAAGATCAATCACAAATGGATCTCCTTCAATCCAACTTCTTTTACAAGATTCTAGCTCTTTCAAATTGCAAACTTTCATAGGAAACCTTTGTTGCAATAAAAATTTGTATCACCAATCCTCTTGGTGGTAGAAAACCTCTTCAAATTTGCAACGAAATTTCTTCTCTCTCTCCAAGAGAAGACACACCTCCTTCCAAATCTGAAATAAACAACCACACCACAAATTACATAAAACAAATGCAAGAAAGAAGCATAGGATTTTTATTATCTCTAAAATAAAATGAAATTACATCACATTCCTCATCATATGGGCTTTCTGATTAAAGAATATATAAAAACTTGGAGTCACAATCCTTTATAAAATATGGTAGTATCCTGTTATGCAAAAATTTAGCTCCAAAAATCTACCTTCTCAAATGACAAGGCCTAAATATATAGACTTGTGAATGAGAAAAACCACTACGGTTTTCCAAAACCACAAGAAAAACACCTCCTTGGAAAAACCATGCCCCATTTGGATAATAAATCATAAAATAATAAAATTTACTCAATGCTCACATGGCCTTCACATGGGCACCTCAACCATGGCCAATCAAATTTAGTCAACCCAATATGCTTCATTATTCTCTGACGACTCTGACTGCTCTATCAAAGAACATGTACCAACATGCGAACTTGGGTGCCCCAACATGCAAGATCACACAAATCATACAAATCAACATGTAAGGACATGCATTGATGAGTGGTCCCCACCTTGAAATGGATTCCTAAGCTAGAATATTCCTCCAAGATGCCCTTGAAACATTTACCAAAGTAAATCCACCTCAAAAATTACAATTACAAATTACCATAGGGAAAAATTACAATATTTGGAAATTAAAATAATTAATTCCCCACACATTATCCCTTATTGAAAATACAAAACAAAGCAAGGAAATATTTTTGGTTGACACAAGATTATCGATGACCATGGATGCTCCTGCATCAAACACCCAAGGTAGGAATTTTTTTGTGAATATGGATTCACAAAATGGAGTTGAGTGGTAGTACCACCCTTTGGAATTTCAAGCAATCCTCAACAAACTCCATCACTGAATTAGACAGAAGAATTTATTCCTCTACCTCTTCCAACACTTAGTCGAGAAACTTGTCATCCTCCTCCACCAAGTTTGCACTTTATTTTTGCTTCCTCTCATGGACTTATATCCACCATGGACCATCCTCCTTCATGACATATCTTCTTCCTTTCTTTCCTTCTTCATGGGATCCAAACCACCACAAACTAACCACCTCCACCAAGTTCCTCCTACACCATCATTTACAACTTCTATACACAAACATACAACATCCACATACCAATCTGCAACTACAACTTCTACAATTGCAATATCTTCTATAGAAGGTAAATAATCATCATTTTTAAACTCAGAATCAGAATTTACCTCATCCTTGTTTGCTACTCCCACATCATCTTCTTTGTTCTTCCCTATAATATTTATCTTCTCACTTCCATCAGAAAGTTTTATAAGCCACTCTTATTTTATTGAAAATAAATATTATTTACCCTCTTTATTTTTTGCAACCTTCTCAAGCTCTATCACTGCAACAATATATTCATCTACAACAATTGCTACACTTTCTTTGGCTGCAAATAATTCTTTTATCTTCTTTATCTCCTCTCTCAATAGGAGATCTTCTCTTTCCTCACCAATCACCTCATCATACTTAGGAAACTCAAATTCCATCATATCAACTTCTGCTAAAACCTCTTCTTTTGCACATAAAACCTCCTCATTCTCCACCATTATGCCTTCAACAAGACATGTCTCAAGTTTAGGTTCATCAATTTCTTTGTATTCATCCTCTTCTTCTTCTTTTGTGCCACATGCACGATACCTTGCTGCATCGTCTTTCTTTCTTGCAATCTAAATATCATTAGAAAGATAATCACAATTATCTCTAGCTCTCCTCTCTTCTTGTTTTATCCTTTTGATCTCTACTTCTAGTTCTTTTACTTGTTGCTTCATCTTTATCATTTCAACCCTCACATATTCTTCTCTAATTTTTCAAAGTCTCTCTCTAATTTTCTCAAGTCCAGGAATCTTTAGAATCCATCCAATGAAAAAATTCATTTTCTTCTTCCTCTTTTCCATCCTTAATGCCTCATAAATCCTTAACACAAATTTTAAATCCCTTAGGTTTTGCACATGTAAACTGCCTCACTCGGTGATCTATTTACAAATCCTCAACACTCTCCATCCTCAAGTCCTTGTGCAAACTGCCTCACATTAGCGCTTTTGCCTACACACTTAGGAAATCCCACTCTAATACCACTTATGCAAGGGAATCCAACCCTCTAACATAAACTTCCAAGAACATAAAATGCACTCAATAATTGTTTGCAACAACACAAAAATTTGTAGGAAGTATTCTTCTTTGTTCATTCAAAATCTCCTAGAAATTTAAGAATTACATAGCATAACTAAAATTAAATGGCTGTACAACCATATGGCTGATGAAAATCATTAAAATTATAAAATATGACTAATGCAAAATAGAAAAGATCAATCATAAATTTATCTCCTTCAATCCAACTTCTTTTACAAGATTCTAGCTCTTTCAACCTACAAAATTTCATGGGAAACCTTTGCTGCAATAAACATCTATATCGCCAATCCTCTTACTACCAGAAAATCTCTTCAAACCTACAACAAAATGTATTCTTCCTCTCTCCAAGAAAAGACACACCTACTTCCAAATCTAAAATAAACAACCACACCACAAATTGCACAAAACAAATGCAAGAAAGAAACATAGGATTTCTATTATTTCTGAAATAAAATGTAATTACAACAACACATTCCTCATTATATGGGCCTTCTGATTACCTAATATGTAAAAAAATTGGAGTCACAATCCTCTGGAAAATTTGATAGGATCTTGTTATGCAAAACTTCAACTCCAAAAAACCAACTTCTCAAATGAAAAGACCTAAATATATAAACTTGTAAATGAGAAAAACCACTATGGTTTTCCAAAACCACAAGAAAAAAAATGCTCATCATTCATTTCCAATGGGCATTGGGGATTTTTCTCTTAGAAAATAGGAGCTAGGTTTGGTTAAAGCTCAAGAAGCCTAGAAATCATCATCATATGGATCATCTTCTCTCAAACTCTATTTCAACAATGGTTCATCATCTTTAGAATCAAAGTATGCATGTCTCCTTCATGATTTTGTTGAAACCGGAGAATTTGTCTTGCCATCATCAGAGTCTTCTAGACCTACAACTACAAGAAGATCTTGGGCATTTTCTGCATCATCTTGTGCCTTGTCACTCATATAATTTGCCTCATCTTCCATGGAAACATTAGGTTCCTCCATATAAGAATCATAAGCCTTGTGGTCCTTATCCTTCTTCTTTTTCTTCTTTTCCTTCTTTTGTTTCTTCTCAAACTAACCAACCTCATCATCATCATCATCCATGTCCTTACGCTTACTCTTTCATAATTCCTTCACACGTTTAAATTGCTCCTCTTGTTGCATCACTCACCAAAGTTCTTCCTCTTGCTTTTTCCTTTCCATTTGAATCCTTCGTTCTTCATCAAATTTTTGTTTTGCTTCATTACCCAAGACAAGTTGGCATGCTACTTTAATTGTTTCTTTTCTTTAAGCCAATCATTTTTTTTAGTTCCATGTTTCCAAGCATACATAAAGCATTTGATGAGTTTTTATACACCTTAAGTGCATCCCTAATCAATTCTAGGCTTGGTGCATTGTAGAAACAAATTCCAAGAGAAGATGATGCATACAATGACAATGGATAAGCTACCTCAAAATTTTAGTCAATCAAATATGCTTTGTCCCTTCCAAATCCATTTGACATAGTTAAATGAGATCTTATCAAAAACATCAAATGAATCATCTACATGTTATCTTTTCATTTTTCCTCTTTCTTGTTTTTTATGGGCAACCTATTTTAGAACATTTTTTGTGTCCTTCAATGTATTATGCTTTATCTTTCTATTAGATTCTAGATTAAAAGAACCTATAATTGAAAATGGATTAATTCATATATTTTTATTTTACAGTCTCAAATATGTGGATTAAATTATTATGTTGTTAAATAAATCTCGTACAATTTAATGTCCCCTTTTTTAAATGAAACCAAGTTTAAACTCAAATGCTCATCATTCATTTCCCATGGGCCTTGGAGGATTTTCTCTTGGAAAATACGAGTATAATAATAAATCAAGAGGATCTTAATGTCATAAAAGGGGCCACTTAAGTGTTGGCATAGAGACTAGGAAATGTTTATGCTGCAAATGGGCCAGCCATTGTGCTAGCTGAAAGGGGTCAAATTGACATTGCAAAGGAAATTTTTACACAGGTACAAGAAGTTGCTGTAGGAAACATCTTTTTTTAGATGCGTAATGTGTGGGTAAATCTAGCACATGTTTACTTTGCACAAGGACAATCTGCACTTGTAGTGAAAATGTTTATGCTACAAATGGGGCAGCCATTGTAAAGTGTTGGCATAGAGACCATGAAATGTTTATGCTGCAAATGGGGCAGCCATTGTGCTAGCTGAAAGGGGTCAATTTGATATTGCAAAGGAAATCCTTACATAGGTACAAGAAGTTGCTGCAGGAAACATCTTTGTTCAGATGCCTGATGTATGGGTAAATCTAGGACATGTTTACTTTGCACAAGGACACTTTGCGCTTGCAGTGAAAATGTATCAAAATTGTTTGAGGAAATTATATTTTGGCACTGACACCCAAATTTTATTATATTTAGCTTGAACACATTATGAAGCAAAATAGTGGCAAGATTATAAAAGAACATTATTAAGAGCAGTAGATTGTAATGAGCATTTTGAATTTGTGTTTAATGTAATGAGGGTTTCAAATTACTTGTGAATTCGCTGTAGAGGGTGTCCCAAAATTCCGATTTCACTACAGAGGGCCTCGATGAATTCAAATCCATTGCAACAACTTTGAATTCATTTCCCTTGCCTGCCTTTTCAGAAGTCTCCATGTCCTCTCTAAATCCATATCGCCCATGCAAGTAGCTGTTATAACTAATCAAAACGCCTCATTCTAGGCTAATGAATGAAGTGAGGTCAAGTGAGACAAATGAATCTGCAATGAACAAGATGAATGGATCTGCAATGAACGTGAATAATCATGCCAATACACCGCGCACATAAATACATCGCGCCAATAATTGCCCGATTTGTTTTTTTAAAATTTTGTCTACTTTGGATTTGATGACTAACTATTTAGTCATTTTTATTTCTTGGACTAAATAATTTTTAAATCAACAACCAAATTAGTCATTTATTTACTCATTTATAGCTGAGTTGCAAAAAATGAGTATAATTTAGTCATTTTTAGTTGTTGTGATTAAAAGTTTTAGTCACCTAGTCATTTATTTGCCAAATTCTACTAGTGCATGTAGAGCGGGATATGTCCTTAATGTGAATTTAAATGGTTAAATATGGTAAGAGTTAGAATTGGGGATATGATAGTATAACATGGAAATTCATTGTTTCATTAGACATATAGCCTTATTCATTTACATTGAAGTGAATTAGATGTATGGTTTGTTTGTTCTTCAATTATAGTTACTCTTACATGTATGGAAATGTTGTTTCAATTTATATATAATTTTTACAACTATATTAGTTTCAGAAAGGGTTATTGTTGTCAAACAGATTGCACCCAAATGCTTGAATATTGAAATTCAGCAATCTGTTGAAACATTGGAACTAATTCCAGGCTGTGGGTGTCCTATAAGGAATTAGACCTCCAGATTCTTGGTTGGTTCCTATTTAATTTTCTGGTTAATAACTGAGTGATTTGTTGGAAAGGGGAGAAAGACTAAATCTAAATTTTGAACTATGAAACTTAACTATGGTGATGCACCGAAGAATTCAATATGCAGACTTAACTCACAAAATGATTACTCACTATTTTCATTCACACAACTAGATCTAAAAGCTTAAACACTTGAATGTTTTAAACAAAGGCTTTTAAAGAAACAATCATAGAAGGAAAATATGATTCCCACAACTAGACTGTTCGATTATTGATTAGCACAATGTTTAACCAGTGGATTTAAACTTGGATGCATACAAAAATTCATTAAGGAGACAAAAATATTTAAAGGTTTCATAAACTGCAAACACAATAATCACTTCGATCAATCCTACATGACAATGATGCTTGAAAACTTGAAGGTGAATTCTAAAAAAGATGGTAATGAAAGGAGTCTTTCTACAAAAAAACACTAATTGACCTGTAAACCTGCTGTTGTATTAATCTGAAAATAATGTTGAGTTACAAAATAATTTGCTTTTGCAGAGTGCAAAGGAGAAAAATAAGAACCAGAATGAAAAAGATAAACTTTTTCAATATATACTATGAGAATGCACTTCAAAGTGCATGAACAAGTAACTGAAAGTCAATTTCATTGAGAAAGTGACAATTCCAAAGTGAAATCCGAGCAGAAGCAAAAATCCCTGAAAATAAGGTTCAAACTCATGCAAAAATGAGTGAACTCAATCTCGAACTGGCAGTCATAAAGCATGCAACTGATCTGCAACTCAAACTGAACTGGAAATCCCTGAAAAGGTGGGCTAAAGCATGCAAAATTGTCTCGTTCTTGTCAATTCGCCCATGCACATTGGAAATCCATCTTCATATCTAAGTCTTCAGTTGAGTCTGATGTGTAACTGAAGTAAAATTGTGATTCAGCTTTACATAATATCCTTATTTGCATTTTAAGATGATGAATTAATTAAATGATTTATAACGCATCATTTAATTAATCCATTTACATTGAATTATGCAAATAAATATGAAGGATAAAGATAATCTTGAAGGCATATTATCCATCTCATATATCATACTTAGCTTATATATTTTAAAAAATATGCATCCTCCACTAAATCATCATTGGCGATCAATATGCATTAAATCATACTTTGCATTCTTCACTAAACAATCACCAGTTGAACACCATGCAATATTTCAAAATCTCACAATAGTCGACCACCATCAACAAGCATATAAGACCATATATTTTGCATTCTTTTTTAAAAAAATAAAAATTGTTTGATTTAAATATTAAAATAACCATAAATGATTATTTTAATACTTAATGTATGATAGTTCTTCCTTTTGCACAATATAAGTAAATATTAAGGTAATCATTTGTGGTCATTACCATTAATATTTAAATACAATTCAATTTCATGCAAAAAGAGTGAATCTAACATCAGTCTAAAATAGATGATAATGTAGAAGGCAAAGTCACGGCTCTTCTAATCAATAGGCTTATTGACTTAAAGTCAATACCATGGTGTTAATAAAATCAAAATATTTCCCTTCTAAAACAATGGTCAAAATACCCTACCATTCGAATTAGGCTTTATTGAAAACTCTCAAACCCTAACATAAGCTCATATTCATTCGCATCTTCTGGAAAAGAAACTAGCGCCGCTATGCACTATGGAGAAATAGGGTTTTGCTGGAAAACACGAGGATTTTGATCTTTAACCTCTGTGGGTCAAACCTCCATCAAGGAACAAGAGACTGTAAACTTGAGGCATTGTAACCTGTTTTCTGTGTAAATTGGCCACCAATGGAAGCTTGATCTGGGCGCATTCATGCAGAAACCATGCTTGGTAAGTTTGTCTTTGTGCTTTTTGTGTTTGATTGGTAGGAAATAACTTTCCATTTCTGCATAATCTTTATACATTCGGCCTATTTTTCTTTGCCAAAAGACACAATGAAAGGCTCCCTGCTGTCAACCATTCTGGGTTTTGTCCTTTGTGTTTTTGAATGTATTTCATGAGATAGCGACTTAAGAGGCATTCTGATCTTTTTGCAAAGCTCTCATTTTGGCACCATTTACTAGTGATGTTTGGCGCTGCAAATCATGTTTCCTTGAAGTTTCTAAAGTATCTTCAACTCATCCATTTTGTGCATATGCTCTAATAATTGCGTTCCATGAAAACATATTTCTGTGAGGTATTTGCTTAATAACTCATATGATTTGCCTGCACCTCCACATTTTGTATGCATGTCTACCAATGCAATTACAATTACAACATCTAACATACCTCTTAATCCCTTTATGCTTCGATGGATGCTAACACAATGCTTCAAGATTTCCCTTCTAGCACAGACAGAGTATTGACAGAGGTCACTATACTTAATCATGGTAAATATTGTCCTCAAATGCCATTATGTGATCTGCATTGTTGATAGTATTTACCATGATTTTGATAAAATCAAAGTCTCATTTACCTAATAACTTGTCAATCTTTTCATTCTTTTACTCAAAGAATGCATGATTTTCTTTATATTCCACAAGCTAAAGGTGAATTTTGCCTTATACCGACGCATTTAATTTTCTCCAAGCACCTTGATGACTTTTCAGTAGATCATTATGAAAACATAATTGATCCTTACATGTATAGCTACTCTTAAGATTTCATGTATGCCTCACGTATGTGACTGTCCTCCATGACCCTTGTATTCTTGTTTCTAAATGTTAAATTGTTGCTCCATTGATGTTTTTATAGATTACTCTGTTACGTGGACAGCCTTAGCTCTCATGTATGCAATTTGTATTAATGACTGTCCCTTGATTTTAATCTACATTCAAAATATGACTGTAGCTGCATTTTCTGGGGTTTCTACTACTCTTTATATTAAAACTCACAATGAAATAGCATTGCATCACTATTTTCTTGTTGATTTTTGTTCACTCTGATTATTCCTATACCTTTAATGGCTGTCCTCTCATAATTGTTCATTGTGGACTACTTTCTATAGCTTAGAGATCATTAGAAACAAGGTTGCATTCATGAATTACTGCTCTAGACTGATTTCTGAAACTTCTAACATTCATACCTTCAGTAGTGGTAACACATTATTATAATCTGAAAAATGCTTTTAAATCATATCATTGGTGAATGCTGATTATCGTCATATCTTGTTGCTATCTTATTGTGATTCCTCACTTGGATGTTGATCTTCTTTAGCTACAACGTATATTGGCACTTGTCTTTCATTGATATGTGATGAGAAACCTCTATATCATGCACTGTATGATGATATATATGATTGTAATTAAATACATGATTGGACTACCTTATGACTTTTGAAAATACCATTTCCTACTGTGAATGTATTAATTTTCCTATATGCTTGTGCTTCTTGGCTGTTCATGGCAGTGCGGTCCAAACTCATTATACAGACATAAGGCTGTCATTGATCATTTCATTCGTTTCTCTTCATACAGTGTGTTGGGCTCTTAACTATGCACTACATTTGACTCATAGAATCTGTTATATCCTTTACTTCAAAAAGACTGTGTTGATTCTTTGAAAATGGACTTTTGGAAAATTTACCTTGGCTGCTTTCAAACATCTTGAATTAGAGATTGCTTTATGAAAAAAAATTATATAGCAGTCCTATTTGATGACAGTCCTACTTGATGACTGCTCTTGATGCTTGATAACTCTCATATATGAATGTTGAAAGAGAGAATACCTTCATACCTTATTGATATGTCGGGCTCGACCCTTGTAGGAGCCCGTTTTTCCCCACATATCTAATAAGATGATCTCAAACATGATGAACCTATTCCTGCACATTGAAACAAACATGTTAGCAAAATAAAAGAAGCTGAAAGCTTTCATTGAGTTATGTTTTTCTCAGTGTTCCACGAAAACACGTTTCCCCCCTATTTGGCCGCGTTTTAGAAATGGGGACGTTTCGGGGATGGGGAAACGGGTACTTGGCATTTCCCGCCATCCTGCCACCGTCGTCGATGCTCCGCCGGAGACGGGGAAACATCTTCACATTTCCTAAGGAGACGGGGAGACATATCCACGTTTCCTTGGGAGACGTCTCCAAGTCTCCAAGTCTCCTTAGGAGACGTCTCCAAGTCTCCTTGGGAGACGCCCAGGAGTTTCCTGGGAGACTGGGAGACACCCAGGAGTTTCCTGGGAGACTAGGAAATGCCCAGGAGTTTCTTGGGAGACTGGGAGATGCCCAGGAGTTTCCTGTATTTACTATCCATGTTTCCTTGGGAGACATCTCCAAGTCTCCAAGTCTCCTTGGGAGACGCCCAGGAGTTTCCTGGGAGACTGGGAGACACCCAGGAGTTTCCTGGGAGACTAGGAAATGCCCAAGAGTTTCCTAGGAGACTGGGAGACACCCAGGAGTTTCCTGTATTTACTACATTTTGAGTTTTGACATTTTACTATTAGTATCTGTATTTACTATTTAGTTTACTGTTTTACTATTTTCCATTTGGCATTTGCTACTCATTGTAATGATGAATCATGTAATCATCTTTATAGACTTTGTGATATCTCATATGACATCAAATATTCATATTTTTGATATAATAGAAATCTCCAATTTAACAATTTCATTTGTCAAATTTTATTTAGCAATTAGCATTCAAGATATCTTAGTATTTAGATTTAGTATTTCAAATTTTGCTATGTTATAATTTTACTAATTTGAGTAATTTCCTATAGTTTCATTTGAAATGTAATTCTTATATTGTTATACTATTATACATCTTTTCAAAACTAGTTTTTCAAGTACTATAAGTGTATTTATAACTATATCAGCACCACCACCCCACCACCCACCACCGTCGTCCCCCTGCCATCTCCCCGCCGTCCCCAAACTTAGGCCCTTTGTCCCCCCGTCTCCGAAACACGTTTCCCCGTCCCCCAGGCCTGTGGAACACTGGTTTTTCTTGATTGTCATCCTTTCATCTGGTGAATGCTTGACTTAATGCAAATTACATTCATGTTGGTAGTGTAGGCGTAAGGCATAATTTAATTCATCATTGCTTAGAGTACACCTCTAACGCCATTCCTTTATAACTTTGCAGGTTCATTGAGCAAGGAAACGAGGCTGTTGAAGCTTAAAAGATGCGACGACTAAAGACACCAACGAAAGTGATTCATCATTACAGGCAATGATGAATTGCTCCTCTTCTTGCACTTATGTTATGTTCAGTAGTGTAGTTTGTCCTTGAATTTTGTATTCACCATTTGATTGTCATAATCAAATTCAGTTACTCTCGCGGCTTGTGCGAGATTCAGTGTTTTTACAAAATGAATAAAAAGCATTATTATGCAAATTTTCAATCTTCTGTTTCAAATGCTTGCACAATAAAACTATGATTCATATGTAAATTGATCTCTATGATGATCAATGAATACTTTAATCAGCAAAACATGAAAAATTTTGTACCTATCAATGATGAATTTGATTCAGCTCTACCTGTTTGAGCTTGTAGTGAAAAATAGGTAACAGTTATAAATATTTATATCATAATGATGTTTCAAGTTATATATAAACTCTCAGTTGATATATGGTATACTATCATATCACCAAATATAACTCTTACCATATCTAACCCTTTACATTCACATTAAAGATATATATCTGCAATGTTGCATACAACCCTCGACTGATAATGGAATATATATAAACCCTTTACTGATAATGGAATACATACATACATACATATATATATATGGAATACAACCCTTGACTGATAATGGAATATATATATATATATGGCATACAATCCTTGATTGATAATGGAATATATATATTGTAATATCGTAAAATTGCACCTAGGGGCAATTTCACGTTTTAACAATTTTCCTAGCATTTATTACACCTAAACGCACTTGTGATAAGAGCCACATGGGTTAGAATTTCACGATTCCAATTCCATGAGGTCCAATGATGAAGTGACAACATTTCGCTGCCCTATTTCCTAAAAACTAACGTTATGGACGCATGCACAGTGCATGAATGTCTGCGCAATGCGCTATCGTCTTGGTGGTTTTTCAAGTTTGAAATGTAGAATTTTATAATCTTGACTCAGGAAAGGCGTCCTTATAGTCAGATTCTCGAGTGTAATGGCTCCTTCTACCCTTGCATGCAAAAAATATCCCTTTTTCTCTCATTTTGGGAGGTTCTCTCTCATTTGATCACTCTTCTTCTCAATCTCAGCCTCTTCCACTCTTGGTAATAGCTCTTCTACAAGTGAAGCTTTGTCAGACTAAGGTCTATCCAATAGCCAAAGATCTCTAGCAAGCATTCAATGGTGTGTCTGTGTGCTCAAGAGGCATCTGAGGACTGTTGGTAATGCTCTCTTGCTCTTATCTATTTATGAATAGATTAGATCTCTTTGTTCATTTGCTATTTGATGGTGCGGGTTATCCTCCTCAAGCGGGGATTGTTTTCACCACCTCCTTTTGTCTATTTCATTTACTCTCTCTATCTATCTGGTTTTCCATGAAGGTGGGAACACCAAAGTGGGGGTTTGACTATGACAAGCCCTGAAATAGCCCCAACATTTTTCCCCATTCATTTTTTGTGCAGGTTGATGAAGTGGAGCTTGGAGAAAGGCTTCAAACATTTGTCTATTTTTGAGCCTTCTTTTAGCTCTCCTTGTGCTTTGTCTCATTTTCTATTTCCTATTTTATTATTCTGTTAAATACACCTTGGATTTGTATTAGATAGTGAGGTTCTAATCATTCTACCCAAGTATTGACTTCCTTGTTGTTGGGGATGTCGACGCGTCACTTGGACTCTAGTGTGCCACATTGGCGTCCTGATTCCATGTTGTAGTATGTTGGCCAAGAGCTCCTCCTTTTGAGGTAGAGATCTTGAAACCTTGCTCTCTCAAATTTTGAAGTAGTCTCCTATGATAATTATTCTTTGTGTTTTTTCTTTACAATTTCTTCATTCAACAGCTTTTGAGGTGGTTAAGGGAACTTCGCTCCCTGGGATTCTCTTGAGAATGAAGAGACTCGTGAGCAACAAATCCCCCTTATCTTACATTTTGGTGAACCCGACGTGAAACCATGTCGAATCTTTTTTTGTAATATTTTAATATTTATGATAATGCTTTCTCTAAGGAAGATTTCAATATGTTAGTTAATGCTCTAGATGATTTCTTAGAAGAATCTTCCTCTACTTGTAGATCTTCTGAACAAACTTCTTCTTCACAAGCTGAAGAGTTAGTGAACATTGTTGTAGTCTTCGTGGCTTCTCCAAATCCTAAGAGACTCATTGTTTACTTGACTCCGGCTAGCCCATCTCCTAAGAGGATTCATTCCATTTGTGGAATTCCATATCATAATGATTCACTAGATTTATACTCAGGGTTTGTAAAAGCTACAGACTCTACTTCTTATAATGCTATTGGGCACATGTATAATACAAGAAGAAATAAGAATAACTTGGATCAACAACCTTTTGTTTCTACACCTCAACCTACTCAAGTTCCTACTCCTTTACCACCTTCACAACCAAGTCTTGCTTCAACACCTAAGCCTGTGACTAAAGCACCTAGAGACTATGATCTTGTCGAGTAACTTCATGTTACTCCCGATAAGATCTTGCTTTGGGACTTGCTTCAAACTACTTTTATTTACCAAGGTATGCTTTGAGAAGCCTTACAAAAGATCATGTTTCCTACCTTTGTTAGGTCGACGAATGTTAATGCATTGATGGCTCATATTTGTGCGGATTCGCCGAATATCTTGTTCTATCTGCAAGAACTTTCGCCCTTGGATGTGCATAAGCAAGTGAATCCTTTAATGATTATAGTCAATGTTAATACTATCGATATTAGACGTACTCTCGTTGACACCAGTTCAACCCTCAACATTTGTGGTATAGATCTACTACCTAAGATTAATGTTGACTCTTCTTTCTTAGCTACTTCTTCTTTGTATATTCGTGGATTTGATAACGGTGGCCAACAAGCCCTAGGCACGATAATCTTTCCTTTGCGGTTGAGCCCTGTTACCTTACCCACCCTAGTTTATGTCACGCTTGGCCCCTTACCTTACAATATTTTTATAAGGAGACCCTGGATTCATGCTATGGGTGTTTTAACTTCCACTCTACATTGTTCTTTGAAGTTTGTTGCAAACAATCGGGTGGCCACAGTCATAGTTGATCCAGAAGTTGTTCACCTTTGTGAACTAGCGACTATTGGTTGAGTTTCTGTTGTCTCACTCTTAAGAATTGTATTCCATCTCTAACCTCTAATGAAATGACATTTTCCAAAGAAATATCATCCGTAGGGGCTATCCTCGAAGCGAATGTCACTAAAAAAGAGAAACCTAAAGTAGAAAGTCCTAAGTCTTCCCCATCTACTTCTTCTTCTTAATCGAATGTGTTCCTTGGTGATGATTGGGGATCCTTGGAATTATTTGAATTCTTCATTGGAGAATACAAAGTGAATATCGCTCATCTCAAACTTTCGATAACCTCAAACACCTTTGTTAAGGA
This sequence comes from Sequoia sempervirens, assembly GCA_007258455.2. Taxonomy (NCBI): domain Eukaryota; kingdom Viridiplantae; phylum Streptophyta; class Pinopsida; order Cupressales; family Cupressaceae; genus Sequoia; species Sequoia sempervirens. The sequence continues at coordinate 444,124,260 of VDFB02000017.1, read as the reverse complement.
AGTAGATCAGACTCCCATTGAGAAGGAAACTTGTGATCCTCTTCAGGAAGCTAGTAATTCCCCTACCAAGGAGGATAATCCCACTCCCGCTAAGGAGGCTAACATTTACGAATTAAATAAAGGAGATAGTTGTGGCCTTGTAGATGCATTTGATTTGCATTGGTGGAATGATGCTATCTACATAGAGCCACCGCCTTTTGAGGCTTTGCAAACACGTTATGGTCCTGGATATAGGCTCATTTATCAATATGGTTATGGGCGTAAAGTCCTTAGACATATTGAACAAGGAATTTAGGTCCCTATCCAATTTAAGCCTCACAAGCGGTAATCTAGGTTTGGGATGCTTTTACGAACAATCTAAGTGTTACCTATTTTTCACCACCAGCTCAAAATAGGTAGAGCTAAATTGCATCCATCAAAGAAGGTACAACAATTTTCTGCTTAAGTATTCATTATGTTCCAGAACTTTAATTACTTATGAATTTCAAGTGTTATTATGCAAATCTCAGACAAAGGAACTCATAAATTTGCATAAAAGAATGTTGTTTTTATTCATATTGGAAATGTTGAATCTCGCACAAGCCATGAGAGTAACTAAATTTGATTTACACAATCAAATGATAGATACAAGAAAAAGAAAGTACACTATACAACTGAGAATAAAGAAGGCATAGGGTAGAAAGTGATTCGTCATTTCCTAGAATGACGAATCATTGACAAGTCGAGGTCTTCACTTGTGTTTTTAGCTCCAACTCCATTTCCAGTTTCAGCTCTAGTTCCAACTCCAAAAGCATCTACAGAAAAGATAAAGAATGGCGTTAGAGATGGTCTCTCAGCAATGACAAATCAAATCCTATCATATACCTACGCTACCAACAGAAATATAGAATATAATCGATCAGGCATCCATCAGATGATTACAAAAAAATCAAGAGGAAAAACGTAATTCAATGGAAGCTTTCAGCTTCTTTTATTTTGCTAACATGTTTGTTTCAGTGTGCAGGAACAGGTTCATCATGTTTAAGATCATTTTATCAGATATGTAGAGAAAAATGGGCTCCCACAAGGGTTGAGCTCGGCATATCAAGAAGGATATACTCACAAGTTTCATACAAAGTTCATGAATATTGATAACAGCCATTTAAAGCATCAATGTTGCACTCATCAATTTCATATTCTGTTAAGCTCTACTTTACATTTTTCACATTACATCTAAATGAAGTATAGAGCCTCTTTGCATTGAAGAGAAATAGAGTATTCGAGCATTGGAATGTTTTTATAAAGTATATCACCGTACAAGACAAATTTGCAATAATCCAATTCTTTACAAGATCTTTAACAGAAAGCAGCAATTCTACCTTAGTCATAACTGATTATTATTTCGTCAAGGTTGTGAGGTATATTTTTTATCTAAAATGCAAGAGCAACTTATGAGTTCATCTTATGAGTTGAGAGCTAATGCATTCCAATATGGGAAATGATGGAGGTTACAGCTGAATTAAAGGTCCAGCTTTGATTATATACAAGGAGGCATCAAAAATCCAATGGCAGTTCATTGCCTAAACATAGTAAACTCACGATTTGGAGCAAAGTCATCTACAGGACAACATTGTTACAGTTTTAGATCAAGAGAAAAGTGACAGATGCTATTGCAGTGTTGATCAATCAATAGCCATTTTAGGGTTTGAACAAATGTGAGAGAGCAGCAAGGCACAAGTGTCTACAGGTTTTCCATGGAAAAGAACAATAGATGAAGTAAATCTAATTCAAACAAAGAACTGAGAAGATGTAAGCATCATATTCTCAAGGTCAAAAGAATGTTGTCTCAGAAAATGCATGACATGTGATACCTTGAATTTCTTGTTTGAAATAAGAATGAGCAACGTGTAATGCTTATTAAGTTGTTGAATGGAATGATGAGCAACAGTTATGAACAACAATATTCAACAATATATGTTTAAAGCTACGGAAAAATTTCAATTTTTATATCAAGTGACAGTCACAGTCATGAGAACAATACAATATGCTATCATAAATACTAAGGGAGGCAGCAGCTTATGAATTAAATGACCAATGCATTCAAGAGTGGAGAATAGAGTTAAGTGAAATCTTTTGCTTTCTTTTTTATCATATTCAGAAAGTAAACACAGAAAATCATGGAAAGAGGTATAATAAAGCCATGACCTATCATAAATGAAGCATAAATAAGGCACAAATACCATTTGACATAATGCTTTTAATCTGGTGGGATGCAATTATATGTGCGAACTATCTTTTAACAGCCATAAATTAAGTGAAGCCAGTAAAGTCACGATATAGCCGCAACTTTGTTTTTTCAGTGAATGCAGTATGAATGTTCAATATTGCTCAGAAATGTTCTTATGATAGGAAATATGTGAATTTCTTTTTACCCATTTTAGGATTTTATTCTAAAATGAAAAAATATAACAAATTGTAAAGACCCAGATGGGGTTTTCATAAGCCACGGCCAGGTACAAAGTATGTTGCAGTTTTCGAGCTATATGCAAAGATCTCTTGGTGCGCAGTCACAGAAAGAGGGAATTTTTTCTCTGTTTTGGCTTCTTCTTAAATCATAATGAAATTCTCAGAAGCAGCAAAGTAATGGTGGCTTTAAGGTTACAAAGATCTCATAAGTGGTGGCTAATATCAAAATACTCCATGGCGGCCTGAAAGAGTTGGAAAGTATGCAAGAAAGGGAAGTATTGAGCTTACCAGCGTTGTTATTGTGTCATGTTTCTAGAATTTCTTTTGTGTCATATCTTTGCCAGTATAAATCAAGCTCAGTTCTCAACAATGGCGGCCAAAATCAACAGATACAGAGAACAGAGGAAGTAAAGATACAAAAAATATCAGCATATGGCCATGGCTACGGCCAACAAACCAGAAAATAGTTTTGAAATTAGAAAGAATGTCCAGATTTGGCTAAAAGAAAAGCTTACCATGCATTCCACTGAGGAAATCTTCAAAAAAATTGCATGAAATAGCAGTACGAATTCGAGTTTCGAGCTTCAGTTTAGTCCAGACTCTTACCAGCAGCATGGTGGCGCAAGTTCTTTCTAGAAAAGCCAAATGATGAATGAAAAGAAATGACTAGGGTTCGAGTGTTTTGACTTGAAGCCCTAATTCGAATTATAATGCATTTCTTTTAAAATTGAATCATTTCATTAAGGCCGTGGTATTGACTTTAAGTCAATAAACCTATTGATCAAAAGAACCCGTGAGTTTGCCTTTTACATTATCATCTATTTTAGACTGATGGTGAATTCACTCTTTCTGCATGAAATTGACAAGTCAGAATTGTATTTAAATATTAATGGTAATGACCACAAACGATTACCTTAATATTTACTTATATTGCGCAAAAGGAAGAACTATCATACATTAAATATTAAAATAATCATTTATGGCTATTTTAATATTTAAATCAAACAATCTTTTTTTTTTTAAAGAATGCAAAATATATGCAATGTATGAGAATTAGCTTTATTCTTCAATCTATTTGAATTAAATAATGTAAATGAATTAATTAAATGATGCGTTATAAATCATTTAATTAATTCATCTTTTTCAAATGCAAATAAAGATATTATATAAAGCTAAATCACAATTTACTTCAGTTACACATCAAACTCAATTGAATACTTTCGCGTGAAGATGGGGTTCTAGTTGCATGGGAAAATTGACAAGAACGAGGCATTTTTGCATGCTTTAGGCCACCTTTTCAGGGATTTCTAGTTCAGTTCGAGTTGCAGATCAGTTGCATGCTTTATGGCTGCAAGTTCGAGATTGAGTTCACTCATTTTTGCATGAGTTTGAACCACATTTTCAGGGATTTTTACTTGTGCTCGAATTTCACTTTGGGATGGTCATCTTTTCACTTTCAGTTGCTTATTCATGCTCTTTGGAGTGCATTCATTGTATATATTGAAATAGTTTATCTTTTTCAATTCAGTTCTTGTTTTTCAGCCTTTGCACTCTGCAAAGTGAATCATCTTGTAACTCAGCTTTCAGATTAATACAGTAGTGTTTTTTTACAGATTCAAAGTGTGTTATTACAGAAGATTCCTTTAATTTTCAGTATTTTAGAATTTTCCTTCTAGATTTCAAGCATCGTTTTTGTGAGGAATTTGATCGAAGAATTACTGTGTTTCAGTTCTGAAACCTCTGATTTTTTGTCTTTTTCACATATCTGTATGCAATTTAGTTTAAGTTCACTGGTTATGCACTGTGCTTGTAATTGATTAATCAATTTAGTCGTGAAAACTTCATTTTCCCTGAATATTGTATTAAGTCAAAGCCTCTGTTTAAATCATTCAAGTGATTAAATTATCAAGTCAGGTTGTGTAGATTGGAGTGTTGAGAAGTTTATTGTGAGTCATAGTTGCAAATCATTATCGGTTAGGTGCATCACCTTCAATTTACAGTTTTGCATACATTTAGTAATAGTCTTTCTCCCTTTTCCAGCAAATCACCAGTTGTTAATCGAAAAATAAATAGGAATCCGGCCTAGAATCCAGAGGTTTACTTTCAAATAGGGTACCCACAACCTGAAAGTAATCCAATGTTTCAACAGATTGCTTAATTTCAATATTCAAGCATTTGGGTGCAATCTGATTGACAACACTAAGCAAAAACCTTGGTGGAGTGTTAACATGATTTCAATTGAGCCACTTAATCTGGTCCATCCTAAATTGATAGAGGATGGGGCAGAGGCCAAAGAATTCCACTTAGATTTTTTCTCCTCAGAGGAAGCACTAGATAGGAGTTCTTAGGTGCCTACTCCCGTCTGCCCTCCTTTCACCATAAACAATTATTCACGTATCATTTGAGTAAATAGGTATACTTTGGCAAATCCGTTTTGAATATGGATGAGTAGGCCCCTTTGTCGAACATAGATGATGTTGTTCCAATACCACATCTTGAAGACCGTAGCCCTCTCCTCAAAGGGGATACTGTTGAAGTTTCTATAGATCCTAAATCTTTTGAAAAGGTGATTAAGATTGGGAAGTGCCTTTATTTTGAGGAAGTTAAAGAGAAATATGATCTTTTACATTTGCATCCGGGTATCTTCGCTTGGTCATATGAGTACATGCATGGTATTGGTGAGTCTATAGTGGTTCACAATATTTTCTTATGTCCCGATGCCAAGCCAATTAAGAAAAAAATCTAAAAGATCAATCCCAAGGTCGCATTGTTGGCCAAGACTGAGATAGAGAAGCTATTAAAAGCAGGTTTTATCCGTCTAATCAATTACTCGCCTTGGATTTTGAATATTGTTTCCATTAGCAAACTTGATGGCTGTATTTGTATATGCATTAAATTTTGTGATCTTAATAAGGCCTCTCTTAAGGATGATATTTTGTTACCTAATATTGATATGATTGTAGACTCAATTGCAGGCCATGCCTTGTTGTCCTTCATGGATGGCTTCTCAGGCTATAATCATATTCGTATTAATCTAGAAGATTAGTATAAGGCAACCTTCACTACCCCTTGGGGTACCTTTTTCTATGTGGTCATGTTGTTTGGATTGAATAATGCAACAACAACTTACCAACAAGAAATGACCTTAATCTTTCTCGATTTCATTCATAAGATTTTAGAAGACTATGTTGATGATATCTTGGCGAAGTCCATAACTCGTCAAAATCACATAGGGAACCTTCGTCTTATTTGTGAAAGAATTCAACTCTATAAGATGAGGCTTAATCCTCTTAAGTGTGTCTTTGACATGGACATGGGAATTTTTTTGGGATTATTAGTCTCTCATCATGGAATCAAAGTCGACACAAATAATATCGATTCAATTGTTAACATGCCTCCACCTAGGAACATTACTGAGTTGCAGAGTTTACAAGGGAAGATTTATGAAATTCAAAGATTCATATCTCAATTGGTTGGTCGTATCCTTCCTTTCACTCGTTTATCAAAGAAGGATGTTTTCTTTATATGGGATGAGGAGTGCCAGAAATATTTTAATTCAATAAAAGCTTATTTGGCCAATCCCCTCTTATTAATATTGGCTATGTAGGATAGACCCTTCTTACTTAACCTTGTCACATCACCATATGCTTTGGTAGCTTTTTTGGCTTAGTATGACGATGTTCAGAAAAAAAGAGCAGTCTATTACATTAGTTGTGTCCTCGTTGATTATGAAACTCGTTATTCCTCCATGGAGAAACAATGTCTTACTCTAATCTTTGCAACGTAGAAGTTAAGACACTATCTTCTTCATGCTGAAACACATGTTATTGTAAAAAGTGATCTTCCGAAGCACTTGTTTTCTAGCGCTAACCTTGCTAGGAGGTTAGCGAAATGGGTAATGTTTCTTTTTGAGTTCGACATAAAGTTTGTTACTAAAAATTTAATAAAAGGACAAGCAATTGTCGATCAATTGGTAGATGCTCCCTCATCTCACTCCTTCCCGGGTTTGGACTTGTTCCCTGATGAGGATATTTTCACGATTAATCATGATATTGTGTGGAAGATGTATTTCAATGGGTCAAGGTGTCAGACTGACTCCAAAGTGGGCATAGTTCTAATCTTTCCTGAAGGTTAGCTGGTCCCTCTCTCCTTTTGATTGGAATTTACTTGCACCAACAACATCACTGAGTACAAAACCCTCATTTCCAACTTGTGTGTTGCGATTGCTTTAAACATAAAAACATCTTTGTATACATGGTGACTCTGAGCTTATTGTGAATCAGATTATGAGAACCTATTAAACTAATCAAATTAAGTTGTCTCAGCATCGAGACCTCACTTTTTCCTTGCTCAATTGGTTTTTCTCTTTTACAATAGACAATTTTCCTAGGAGAGAAAATAGACATGCAGATGCCATGGTGAGCATTGCCTCCCTAGTAACTTAAGATAAGGAGATGGAAGAATATCACTTTGTGGTTCATATTCTTTGGTCTCTTATTGTTTCTAACTAACCTGAATCTGATGCTCACATGTGTTCTCACATAGACTTGGGAGAGTGGTATTCCAACATCTACAACTATTTGAAGACTAGAAAATTTCTTGATGATGCAACGAAGAATGATCGCACTCGTATACGAAAGCTTTTGGTCCATTATGTTGTCTTATTAGATGTTCTTCATTGAAAATATTATAATGGCTTACTTCTTTGATGTCTCACTAAAGCAAAAATACCCCTTTCCATTACGGAAGCCCATTCAGGTTCCAGGGATGGACACTTTGGTGGTAAATCCCTGGTGTAGAAATTGATTCACATGGGATACTTTTGGCAAATGATGGAACAAGGCTCCTTCGATTTTGTCAAGAAGTTCTCACAATGTCAACAACATAGTCATCTTATTCATGCTCCTACTCAAGAGTTACAAAATAAAATCTCACCTTGGTTGTTTGCTAAATGGGGGTTGGATATTATTGGAAAGATATCGCCTCCTTCTAAAGGACATGTCTCCATCATCACTGCTGCCATTTAATTCATGAAAGGGATTGAAGTCATCCCTCTTCGATCCATGACTGTTGAAGCTATTTGTAGCTTTCTTCTAAATAATATCATTGCTCACTTCAAATTTCCTTCCACCTTAGTTTCTGATAATGGCACACCATTTAAGAATAAGGAAGTGAAGCAATTCCTAGAAAAATTTCGCATTTAGCATTGATTTTCTACACCATATTATCCTCAATCTAATGGCCAAGCGGAAGCATCTAACAAGACTATTGAACTCATTCGTCGTAAAACAGTGGAAAAACATGGTAAGGATTGGCACATTCAATTGACATATGCTTTGTGGACCTATCACATGAGTGTTCATATGGAAAAGGGAACAACGCCTTACAACCTCGTGTATGGTGTCAAAGCTATCATGCCTTTGGAGTTAGAGATCCCATCTTTGTGGATTTCCCTTAAAGGGTTAATTGATTATAAAACTTATCGAACTAATTGTTTGCATTAGTTTGAGATGCTCAATGAGTGCTGATTACAAGCCCTAGACCATCTTAAGGCATATCAATGATCATTGTCTAAACAGTATAATCAAGGTGTTCTTACTAGAACTTTCAAGGTAGGTGACCTAGTCCTCTACATGAATTAGAGAAATGTAAATGTACCACCTGATCAAAAGGGGAAGTTTTAGTCCTAATTGGTTAGGCCCTTACATTTCCATCTTCGTGTATGGTTCTGGTGCATATGCATTGTCATCTATGGATTGGACGCCTCTAAAAGAACCTGTTAATGCAATGCATCTTCGTCAATACTATGTGTAGTGTCTATGTGTCATACATGCAATGTTCACTCTTCAAGGGTTGTGGTGTTGTGTGTTTTGACATTCCTTCATTAACACATTATGAAAATTTTTGTGTTATGATGCGACCATGTGTGTGTGAGAGAGAGACATACATACATGTGTTTTACTACACTATGTATCCATGCATTACATTACATATTTCGGTTAGGAAATTAGATCATCATTGTATTTGGTTAACATACATCCATGAATGTTTATTGAATCATGATAGCATCTAATTTAACATACATCCATACATATAATATCCATCACATCAACATACATGAAAGAAAGGAGCATACACATAAAGTAAAGAACACCATAATGTCAGAACCAAAATCTCATGTATACATATATATATCAATGTCATGTACATGTATCATACCACTATCATCAAAAAATGAGTGGTTGCTATATATATGTATCAATGCTTATACATCAAAAATGATCTATGAAATATATAACATCGCTACAAAAATGATATACAAAATGGTTGGCTAAACCTCAGGCATATAGCTCCCTGAGCCCTCTAGCTCTAGCGATTGTGGTTGTGGTTGTGGCAAAGGCTAAACAATGGATATAAAGTGGGCCCTATGTGACTGGGAAATAGACATCATTGTGCAGAATCCTCTGATCTCTCCCTCAAGGGAGGAAATGTGAATCTTCGCCGTCCTAAGTGCATCTCAAAGCTATTGGTCCCCTGCAGGCTACTTGACAAGGTCATCGAGTTGGCTTTGAAGAGCATCATGTTCCTGCTCAACACCATATGCTCTCGTCACAATTTAATCTCCCTCGGCCAAGGAAACCCGCAACTCTATGGACGCTCGATCCCTCTATCCCCAAGCAACAATGGCATCAACTATCCTTTGCACTACTTCCACTCATGCCTCCTTGTACATCGTCCTCAAGCACACCACTAACTCGAAAAGTGGGGCATGTCACCTTGTTGAGACTAGCCAATAGGACTCGAGGATGGGGCCTTGGACTGGAACAGCCGGGGCCACCTCTGATATGCACTGGGAAAAGAGCTCAGTCCATCCCTGTGTGTCCAATACAACCACAAAAAGAAGAAATATATCAGTATAATGAGATGTATAAATACAAAACTAAAGAAAAATATATATACATGTGATGAAAACTAGAAGTACTAAAATAAAATGACATAATGTGACTGTTGTACTTGGGCCCCTAGCTGCTAGTGCGAATCAGGGGGTGGTACGATGCTGGGACTAGCATCGCCTACATTTTGCGTTACTCTCGACCCCACTAGAGCCGTCACAGGGATGATGATAGGACTTGGTGGTGTAGAAGAAACTAGGACTGCAAGTGAGGGAGAAGACATCCTCTGCCGCCACCTCAGCCTCTCCTCCATTATCACAACCTCCTCCTCGACCTTTTTTTGTTGCTGCTCTCCACCCCCATGTTCCCACCTCTGCCTCACCCCCGATGGTGCCTCTCCTTGCAAGCCGGGATCCCCCCTAGGGGAATCCATCAGAAAAATGGGAGTAGGACCATGGGCCTGCCACTAGGCCAGAAAACCTCTTACCATGTCAACATCGTCGACCGACTACATCTCAAGTTGATCCTAATCATCAGCATCATCATTAGAAATGGTGACATTGGTGATGGTGGGCTGCTGATGATCTATCAACTGAGTGGTACTCCTCAGGGCTCGTGAATATGATGGAGCACAGGAGGGATAGTATGAATGTGACCATGCTACTGCATAACTCAGGTCTAGTAGTAGGGAGTAATAATAAAATTTGTGTGACCTAGAATAAATTGGTCATGTTGCAAGTTCCTAAGGAACCTGCGATCATCTACCCTACAGAAAAATGATAGGGCTACCACCTGACCTAGTCGGGTTGTAGAGTGTCGAACTACGACTGCCAAAACTGCAAATCTCCATGCCCCCACTACTGAATCAACTCATACCAGTGCACCATAGGCACTGAATAATCTCAAACTCGAGGATAGCCCTCAAGTAGTGTGCATGTAATGTGGACAAAGACCCACACCTACAAAAAAGTGCATGTTGTCAGGCTCCAAAACTCATAATGCACATACCTACCCAACTCTTGGTATAGGTGTGCCAGCATGCTCCTCCCCCATGTGAACACCATCTAGCGCTCCTCCATCTCATGAATAGTATGCGCAAGGCCCCATGCAGGTGAGAGCTTCGTTTATCTATCATGATCTAAGTGGCCACGGTGATCACCAAAACATGAAGTAACGGGGGCACAACACCATACCCTTGCTCAAACTAGCATGTGTAAATATGATTAGTCCCATCGTCACCATCAGTTTGGCCCAAGTAGTATGCGACCATGTCGCGTCTCTCTTGAGTTGAGTGTGTGTTGTCAATCATGACTTGTCACCCATGGATGGGAACGCTGAGAATGTGATAATTATCCTTGAGAGTGATGGTGATCTCGCCCATCAAGAGGTGAAAAGTAAAGGTGGTCTAGTCCCATCGCTCCATCAACGCCATCAACATTCGATCATGGTAGATGATCTCTGGCGTTCGATAAACCTGCTAGAGGCCCACTCGCCATAGAAGAATCTCCTCTACATTTGAAAGTGGTTGATGCTTTTCCTAAACAAGGTGAAGCACCCGCTCGCCGCGATGCTCCCTCATCTCTAGATAATCCTGCAAAAGCGAAAAAGGTCAGATTTAGAATATCTGATATGTAAAAAAATTGGTAAGAATCTACTAAGTGGGCCTCTAAGATGCATGCACGCCGTGTAAATGTTAGATACCATCATTAAAGCTAGTGAGACACCAGCGCACCTAGTTGGATGTTAGCACGTGTTGAGGTCCCCAGTGCGTGAGGAGGATGCAAGCGAGCCAACTGCACACCTACACTCTGAATCTTTCAAGAACTCACTAAAAATCTTTAAAAAAATTAATAAAAAAGAGGTTTAAGGACTCACCTAATCCACCTTGAGGTCGTCATGCACATCCTCTTGTAGTTGGTCCAACTTGGCCTCCAGATAATCTCGTTGTGTGGAATTTTGCTGACTTTTCTCTCACAAAAGTCAATAGAAATCCAACAGTGAATAGTGAAAATAACCCTTTTGGGGGCCCACCTGGGTATATATAGGCCCCTCGAGTCTTGTTTTTCCCGATGCTTATGGTCCCTCTGTTTCTCTTGCTTTTCCCTGATTGGATTAGTGGCAAAACCAAGAGGGGCATACAATCACTTCTTCATCAATTTTTTTCTTTCGAATCACCAAAATTTTCCTTGATCATTCTTCTCACCTTGGTAGATTCTTTCGATTTTTTAGCTAACTTAAAATTTGGAGTTTTGCAAAACAAAATTTTGTGCGATTTTTCATGAAAAATGTTATATTTTTTGCTGAGTTCAATCGTTGGAGGCATCTTCAGTACCTTCCGACTCAACCTCTACGACCTCTACAATATCCTTTTTTGGCACATAAATCGGTAAAATTTCAACTTTTGGGTTGAATTTTTCTTTTCTACTTTAGTGTGGTTGATTTTTTCCAAAATTGAGCCCACTAAAGTGGGGGAAAAATGTAATGTCACAAAATTGCACCTAGGGGCAATTTCACATTTTAGCACTTTGCTTAGCATTTATTATGCCTAAACACACTTGTGATAAGAGCCTCATGGGTCAGAATTTTGTGATTCCAATTCCATGAGGTTCAATGACGAAGCGACAACAGTACACTACTTTGTTTCCTAAAAACTAACGTTATAGATGCTTGCATGGGGCGCAGACATCTACACGACGTGCAGACGTCTACACAACGCACATACGTCTGTGTGGCACGCTATTGTCCTAGCAGTTTTTTGAGTTTGAAACATGAAATCTCATAATCTTGACTCAAGACATGCGTCCTTGCATTCAGATTCTCGAGTGTAACGGCTCCTTCATCTCTTGCATGCAAAAAAAACTCCCTTTTGCTCTCATTTTGGAGGGTTCTCTCTCATTTGATCAGTCTTCTCAATCTCAGCCTTTTCTAATTTTGGTAGCAACTCTTCTACAAGTGAAGCTCTGTTAAATTGAGGTCCCTCCAACAACCAAATCTCTCTAGAAAGCATTCAATGCTGCATTCATGTGTTCAAGAGGGGGCCAAGGACTATTGGTAACGCTCTCTTTCTCTTATCTATTTGTGAATACATTAGATCTCTTTTTTCATTTGATATTTGGTGGTGCAGGTTATCCTCCTCAAGCAGGGATTATTTTCACCACCTCCTTTTTTCTATTTCATTTACTCTCTATCTATTTTGCTATCCGTAGAGATGGGAACACCAAAGTGAGAGTTTGACTGTGGTAAGCCCAGAAACAATCCCAACATTTTTCCCCGTTCGTTTTGTGTGCGTGTTGATGAAGTAAAGCTTGGAGAAAGGTTTCAAATGTTTGGATGTTTGTGAGTCTTCTTTTAGCTCTCCTTGTGCTTTGTCTCATTTTCTATTTCCTAATTTTTTATTATGTTAAACAAACCTCAGATTTGTATTAGATAGTGAGGTTCTAATCATTCTACTCAATTCTTGAGTTCACTATTGCTGGGGATGCCAACGTGTCATTTGGACTCTAGCGTGCCACATTGGCATCTTGATTCTGCGTTGTAGTCTATTGGCTGAGAGCTCCTCCTTTTGAGGTAGAGATCTCGAAACCTTGCTCTCTCTGATTCTAAATAAGTCTCCTGTGGTAATTAGTCTTTGTGTGGTTTCTTTGCAATTTCTTCATTCAACAGCTTTTGAGGTGGTTAAGGGCAATTCACTCCCTGGGTTCTCTTGAGAATGAAGAGACTCATGAGTAATGAATCCCCCTTATCTCACACGCAAACACATATATATATGCATGGCATACAAACCTTGACTAACAATGGAATATATATATATTCCATGATCATTTAAGGGTTCTATGACATGCACAATGGGATATATCCTTAATGTGAACGTATAGGGTTAAATATGGTCAGAGTTAGAATTGGGGATATGATAGTATAACATGCAATACTTGTTTCATTTTATATTTTTATAAGAAGCATTCATTGTTGATAAAATAAAATGAACTATATTAACTTATTACAAAAAAATAGACTATGTTCGAGTGGATGTCCATGTTGTTCAAATTAGTATTGTAAAAATTGCATTAGTTAGACAAATTACATATTAGTTGTTCAAGTTCTTTCTATGTAAAAATAACACCTTCAAAACATTGACAAAAAATTGTTCGCAATCTAACATTCCTATTATGAAAAGAGAATTTAGATGATGGGAAGCAATATGTTGATGTGTTGTTGGTCTCTGAATCTTGCCTAGCCAACTACTTATCCATGTTTGTTATCTTTGAATCTATAGGATTGCAACTTTATTGTGTTTGGCTAATACTTATGTGAGGTAATGATGCACAATACTAGGGGAAATGAACAAAATCTAAGTCTGTGAATATTGCATGTTGTTTAGGCAAGGGATTTAAAGGATTGCTCAGACGCCTTTCCCTTGCTACCTCTTTTCAAGCCCTTTCCATTTCTCTTTCTTTTTAGAAACTTACCTTTCAATACTTTGTTTCTCCTTTTTCTATTCATTCTCTTTCATTTGCTAATCTCATTGTACCTCAACTGCTTATCGTTGAAGGTCTTTTTCAATTCTCGTTTGGTCCTTTAAAGGTCCCTTGTCACAAATTCTTCCAAGCTTTTGTTGTTTAATATGTTCTCTCTTCCTATCTTTCAGTTGTTGGATTTACTTCTTCCTCTCTTCTTGCTCCATTAGCATCTTTATGTAGTCATCTATGGTGAGGAATTGAGATTGTTTGCTTAGTCGAATCCCACAATCAACTAGATGCTTGGACTTATCCTTGACTAGAGATGAACAAGTAATTTCAAGAATTGGGAAATGTTTAAACTAATTTGGCCTCACAATGATTCCATGGAATTTTATTCATTTTTAACTGACACCTCACTAACTATTTTATCCACTTCCTCGCCTCCTCCTAATTCAGTAGGTTCACGTTCTCCACTATCAACATAAATGTGCAATAAGGTAGATGGGCCCATGTTGTTTAGTGGAGATGGAATTGATAGACTTTTGTCTTCATTCACATTCAAATCAATACTAAAATTTACAACCCCTCCAACAACCATGATGGGTTGTCTGGTGCACTGGGTAGAGAAAGAGAGAAGTTTACATCATTATATTGGTCTGCCAAATTAGGTGTTCCTAGTGGAGTACGCTAGTCTACAAAATTAGGTGTTCCAATTGGAGATTTTTGGATCAACAGAATAGGTGTTTCTATTGGACCATTAATTTCTTTTATCAATGGGTCAACTATGTTGTCCATAAGGCTACCATTTGTCTCGTCAACCTCTATTTGTGGAAAAACAATACTGGATAGACTTAGAATATTTTTGGCAACTGAAGCTTTCTCAGGGGAAATAAATTAGAATGTCACACTTAGCGGCATATCCTCCATTAATGCATCTGGATTTAGAGGCAAAATACCAGCTCTTTTAAAACCTAATTTTATGTTATCAACAGTCAGTGCTTTCTAAAAATGCAACGCTGCTAGTGTTGCCAACTCTGCCCTTTTAATCTCTAGATTTAGATACTTACTCGTCCATGTTGCTCTTTCCTTCTTGAAATATGATTTGAATGATGAGAAGATACTAACATCTAGTGGTTGCAATCTGTGAGATGTGTGGATTGGTAGGGTTAAAAGGTCAATGCCTAGTGACCTTGCTTCGTTAATAGTTGAGAATGCAACATGGTTGCCATGACCATCAAAAAATAACAAGTTTTCTATTAGTGGGTGACACACCCCTAGGTACAAAACCAATAAAATGGTGCAACCAATTGAGAAAGAGGTCTTTTATCATCCAAGCATGAGGCTGAGCAACCATACATGCATCTAGTTCACAATGATCTATATAGTTCTTGAGATGTTTTTTGATCTTAAACAAATAGAAACCAAGTATTTTCTATCTAGCAACATTCACACAACATAAAATTGTTATCCACTCCTGGCTCTTGGGTATAATGTATGAAACACTTATGCTACCCTTTTTTGTAAGCACTCGTATTGCACCATTTCTTCTAGCTTGAATGCTAGTCTCATCATAGTTCCAAATTTTCATTGGACCATATGAATTAGTTGTGTATGCCTTTGATAATATATCATAGAATGTGGCAACCACTGCAGACCTCAAATTGGGTGCACGGTCTATGTCTTCTCCTTGTGCTATCCTCAAAGTGAGATCAAGATGTCTTTTTTTGAAGCATGTCCATCAAGACTTATTGATAATTCCATCCTTGAATGGATTTGGCCTCGTTTTGCATATCTATGCTACTTCAAACTTCAAATTGACAATTTCTAATCTATGGCCAACAACAACCATCTCCTTGCACAATTCAACAATCTTTTTCTCTTCATCTTAGTTCAAAACTATTGGGGTCCTTTCCTCTTTGTACAAGTAACACTAGTGAACCAATTTGTCAGTGTACATGTATAAATAACACACACACACACATATATATATGTATGTATATATATACATACATACATACATACATATATATATATACATATACATATATATAAATATATATATGTATGTACATACATACATACATATATATATATAGGATTTGGCGCTCTGCAACGAAATGCCTTCCTCTCCTTCGTTTCCATCCGCCTTCCTCCGCAATACCGACGATGGTGTCTCTGTCTTTGGCTCGTCCTTAGCGCAGAAGGGATTGGTGCATTTTGGGGGTTCTCGTTCTTGTAAGATAGGGGCTCGTGATGTCTCCCCTGCTTCAGACGATGTCGGGGTTTCTCAATGCCCTAACCGGCCCATCTCTGCGGACCAATCCTCACATCAGATGGATGTTCATCCGCTAAATTTTATGGAGGCCGTAAGGAATGGCGATCATATCAATAAGGGGCACAAGTCTTCATCCAATACTCCTGCAAACAACTCTCCTTTAGCCCCCTCTCCAACTCATACTTCCATCAACATTTCACCTCCTTTCTCTATATGACATTTGGCCTTGGTTCCAAAAATTAGTTTGGGCGTTTTCACTGGTGTAAGAGAGGAATATCTTTAGAATCATGCACTCATTTGCAGATTTATGAAGACCTGGACAAATTTTCCCGACCTTCACTCTTAGATTAGCGAAAACTGGAAAGAGTTCATGGAAGAGGAAATCAACATCTACCCCTGTGCTAGGGGTTTTTTTATTCTTGAATTTGAGTCCGAGGGAGACAAAGAGTTGGTCCTCAATGCTGGTCCTTGGTTCTTTCGTGGAGACTTCTTATGCATTAAGCCTTGGTTCCCTACCTTCGATCCATGAACAAAGACCTTCTCTTCTGCATTTTTTTGGGTACGTCTTCCTTATCTCCCCTTGCAATTTTGGGAAATTGAATGCTTGAAAGCCATTGGAAATGGTCTGGGTAATTATCGCAGCATATCAAAGGAAACGATCAATTATGAATTTTCCACTTGTGCTCGTATTTGCATCGAAATGGATTTATCCAAAGGTCTCCCCAAAGAGATTTCCCTGAAGGTGGGCAATAGATGTTGGAGACAACTTGTGGATTATGAGAAAATCGTGTTCAGGTGTAGGAAATGCTTTTCAGTAGAGCATCTTACCTCCCAATGTAGAAAGAAGCAATTTCATGAGCAAGTCAAAACTTCAAACAATCAACCCACATGGTGGAGTGGGGCCGAATCGCACCACTATGTTATCGCACCGAGTGTGAAATCAGATTCGTCTTCCTCTCAAGCACTTCATGATGTTAATCCAGTGGCTGGCACAACCCCTTCTCTTGCTCCACAAAATCCACACTCCAAGACAAAGCAAGAAAATGCTCCAGTTACAAGTACTACAAAGGCCTCTATGCTTTCATTGGAGAATCCAGCCTTGCAACCGATCAAACATGAGAACTCTATTGTTTCCTCTATATCTCAAGGCAGTGAAGGAGGTATAAAACTGAAGGAAGTATTGCCTCCAAGATAGAGTGGGAATGGACATAAGTGAAGCGGAATAAATCTCCTCCTTCTGGACCAAAGTTACATATGACATTAAGATCTTCAAAGAAAAAGATGTAATGAAATTTTAAACTCACTTTGATAAGGCTTGTCGAGTAGATATGTAAAGTTGGCTTTTCAATGA
Source organism: Sequoia sempervirens (assembly GCA_007258455.2). Lineage (NCBI taxonomy): Eukaryota > Viridiplantae > Streptophyta > Pinopsida > Cupressales > Cupressaceae > Sequoia > Sequoia sempervirens. Next base: position 444,106,839 of record VDFB02000017.1, on the reverse strand, counting down.
ATACAAGAGTGATACCCTCTCTGGTAGCAATTTTCCCAATATATATATATATATACACATATATATATATATTAAATCAATTAAGGGGTTATATATAACTTGAAACAATGTATTATGATACAAATATTTATAACCCTTTCTAAATAAAATTATGATATTTATATATAACTGGAAATAACATTATGATACAAATATTTATCCCTTTTTGAAACAACATTATGATATAAATTGAAACAACAATATTATACATGTAAAAGTCATTGTAATTGAAGAAAAAACAAACCATACATCTAATTCATTTAAATACAAATGAACAAGGCTATCTTTTGGTCGAGCGTTTGTATGTATGTATGCAAATGCCATAGTAAATTTGACATTCTTAAAGTAGTTGTAAACTAAGGATGATAGGTGGAATGTATGTATGTATGGAAATTTTTCTAAAGAAAATCATGATACATATGAATAATAAATATACACTGAACAGTTTATGAAAATCATATTTCAAATCATTTAAACTATTACTTTTTATGCCATACTAAATTTAACATTCTTAAAGCAGTTGTAAACTGAGGATGATAAGTGGAATGATACATATGTATGCAAATGTTTCTGAAGAAAATCATGATACATATGAATAATAAACATACATTGAACATTTTATACAATTGTAATCTTAAAACAACTTTGAAATATACATGCCTTGGAAGCTACAAACAAGTGTCTAAAAGTAGTCTCCAACAACTATTTGAAAGTAGTCTCCAATAGGTGTTTGAAACTAAAACTGTGAAATTTGAATTCTGAAATAGGGTAATATGCAATGCACATCATAGGTGACTTGTATAAATAAGCATTTGTGAGAAAGTGGAGAAATTTGAATTATTGGAGGGAATTTGAGGTTGAAAACACGAAATTAGTGGTAGAAGTGATATGAATTGTTTGTGAATGGTACATATCAATGTGATTTGAGAGGTTAGAAACGGGCTTGGCAATATTAATTATACTATGATTTGAAAGAAGTTTTGAGAAATTTGAAATTGTTTTAAGTTTTAGTATTTGGCATGGATTAAATAAATAACACATATCATTGTGAATTATGGTTGAAATAATGACTCCTTATTTTGTAAAATTGTATTGCATGGTGAGCCTTAGAGTTAGTTTTAAATTTTTGCAAGGTAAATTTGCAAAAAGAGGGGTATAGGTGGACATGGCGGAATAATAAATTTGTCAACTAGGGATGAAAACTGGATCATTTTTATTTGTAATATGTTCAAATGTATTTGCAAGTTGGTCATTGTCATATCTATGATGGATGAAATGTAAATGGGCTATGTACATGTCATATCACTATTTTTGTATTAGTGTATATATAATGCAAATAAAATACCTATTTTTAATTCAACTAAATTTGTAAAACTAGAAAGCAATTACTATATCATTGATTGGACACATAGTTGATTTAACATGTACTTATCTTTATATATTATAAAGTCAGTTTGAAAAAATAAATTGAATATTAACTTTTTGTGGGACCTAAAATATCAACTCCTATCCCCACGATAAGATCCCGCTCCACCATGGGACCCTCTCCCTTTCTCTTTATGAAATTCTTAATTTCTTTAATTTAGTAACACTTAGGATCAAAACACATAAATTCACTCTTACAAAAATATATATCTATTTATGAAACTGATGCAATCATGACAAAAATAGCCAATTTGCACGAGCCACACACAAATCCAATATGAGAGACGGTTCACTGTAAATTTTGAACACTTCTTTTCAACAATTTCTCTGATCCTTTCGCACTCAAAATTCATAAAACATTAGGGGAGAGGGGCCCATAATGGAGTAAGGTCCAATAGTGGGGATAGAAGTAGTCCTCAGTGGGCCCCATAGTGGAACACTTTAATATCCAATTGCAAAACATTTTTTATCCATAAAGTATGCAAAGTGACAAATCATGTGATGCCACATTAGCGCACCAATAAAACATGATTTAGTGCACCACTATCAGTCTCACTTTTTTTTTGGGCCTTTTTGGATACCTCAACAAAAAGCATGATAATGTGGCATCATATTTGATGATATGGCCCTAAAACAAAATATAGAAGCACATGAGTTGCCAAATAAACTGTTGTACAAAATTGGGAGTGATTTGAAAAATCCATGTAGGATTTTGAGAAACATGAAGTTAGGGTGCTCCACTATAGGCCCTTCTCCCCTAGTAAAAAAAATTTCATTCCCCCTCTGATGTAAACGAGAGTTTACGACATGTTGAAGATTCATTAAGCTATAACATAGTCTATAATTTGGAAGAACATTATCAATTAACATGGCCATTGACTCTTAGGTGATTTTGCATTTATGAAGGAAACCAACCAAAGTAGGCATGGAGAAAGTAAATGCACTTCTTATTTATGAGTTGAAAATGCCTTGTCTGGTACAATTGATTTCTTAACTGCACTCAGTATGTCGCTTTTGCTATTAATGTATTTAAACATAGAAAAGAATAACTTTTCACCTGCACCAAGCCAAAATACCTATATCTTAAATAGGGGCCTAAGGATCTATAATTATGGAGGGAGGGACAGGTTTCTATATTAGTAAAATATTGTTAAAATATGATTATTGTAAAAATATGAATATTGTAAAAATATGAATATTTATTTTATAGTTTTTGGATTTTTTATTTTTAGTGTGAGATTTGAGTCTGAAACAAGTCTCACACTTGCAAACCATTGTTTAGTCATCCGAAAACAAGTCTCATGCCTACAAACAACTATTGAGTCATCGGAAAACAAGTTTTAGCTGTCATTTAATGGTAAACTAGCTGCCATTTAATGGTAAAAGCCTCCAAAATCTCACTTATCACATAAAAGTTAGATAAATATTAATTTTCCAACTAGATCCAGGAACATTCTATCTCCATTTGCAATGCTTTTTGTCAATTTGATGGCAACTTCTTTTTCTTTTATTTGCATTGCTTTATGTTTTAAATTTGTATACAAATATTTCAAAATCACATAATACTTTATTTCTTTAAGGAAAAATTTAGATTTGTCTAAGTTTATTTTATTTCAATATTTAGCACTTATTATTAATTATTTAATCCAACGACATACAACTAGAATTTGTAGCGCATGACATCCATACACACCCATGCACAAACATGTACTCTATAATATATTAACATACACATAGTTTTATATCAGTATAATCAAGTTGTACCATAAGGAAATATGGAGACCTCACCACATATGTGGGTAGAATACAATCCAACCACGTAATATTATAATCATCATTGCAACCTTTCAACATCTAAAGAAAAACATGCTTACATATAGATATATGTATTAGATAAAGGTATATTATAATATAGATAGATATATTTTATTTTGCATCTAAATTATATTATATGCAAAATATGTTGTTGCATCTAAACTACTGCTAAGAAATAGATATACAAATCGATAATCTTTATCTCTATGACGAAGAATCTAAACCAACTTTCTAAAACATATTTAAATAACTATGAAACTAACACAAGATTTATACAAATATGTCATCAATGTAGTCCTTATTAGCAATAGACAACTACTCAAAAAAAATCTACAATCATTTATGTAGGAAGAATTACTCATGAACATATACATTTGATTATATATAATAACATGTACATACATACATGCAAATATGTCATCAATGTAGTCCTTATTAGCAATAAACAACTACTTAAAGTAAATCTACAACCATTTATGTAGGAAGAATTACTTATGAACATATAAATTCAATTATATATAATAACATGTACATACATACATACATACAAATATGTCATCAATGTAGTTCTTATTAGCAATAGACAACTACTCAAAGTAAATCTACAACCATTTATGTAGGAAGAATTACTCATGAACATATACATTCGATTATATATAATAACATGTACATACATACATACACGCACACATAGGACTAAACTCTCGAACAAAGTTGACAGTTGGGATCATTTGGTTGCCATTGAAGAACACACACGAGACTAAAACTCTTGAACAACGTTGACAGTTGGGATCATTTGGTTGCCATACTCTCGAACAACATTGACAGTTGGGATCATTTGGTTGCCATTGTTGAAGATGAAAAACTCTCTCTTACACACACATGACTAAAACTCTCGAATCATGTTGACAGTTGGGATCATTTGGTTGCCATACTCTCAAACAACGTTGACAGTTGGGATCATTTGGTTGCCATTGTTGAAGATCAAAAATGCTTATAGGAGATACGGACAACTCAATTATCGATTTAGTTGAAAAGGACTCAAAATTGACACTCGACTTGACTTCCAACTAGCACCAAGTATCTCAAATATTCTCCTGGATTTTTGTACATGATAATCTTGCTCTTTTGGACGTTGTTGGACCATCATATTAACATTGCTACATGCAAGGAAGGATAGAAAGAATCTAAGATCGATTTGATTTATCTGTAATCACAAAGCGCTAGTATGAGCAAACATTCCCACCCTAATTCCAAAACTTTGTGCTTGGGATTTAAATTAGCTCAACTTGGATGATCACCTCACTATCACCATGGCGAAACAACTCTAGTTTCCAAGTTGCATTTGCACCTGTGAACAGGCCAGTATTGAGGTTCATCTAAGGAGATTTTTCATCATTCCAGCTTCTACTATCATAGAGAAGGAAATTAAGGAAATAATTGGAGAATACAATCTGAATAGAGCACACATTCTCGACTCTTATCTGTTGGGGAAATTCCTCTACAACATTGAGAGAACTATTGGAGATATCTTCTAGGCTTCATAGTGATCGATAAGCCAGTCATTTCGCAACTCAGACAAGGGGTTGTAGAGGCTCTAAATAACATGGATAAACAACCTATTAGCGGCCTTGTTGCAAATGCAATCTGTATTGTGATTGCCAGGAATAACGAAGACATGAAGAAAACGATTACACTATTTAGAAGTTCCATCAGAAGGAACAACATGGGAACATATCCCTTCTTCATAGGGCACAATGTAAATCTACTTTATAGTGCTCAAATTGAGTGGCTGCAAGAAATTGCATCTGGGATGAGAACATTGTTCCATTACGAAGGCTATGGTTGTCAAAGGCCCAATATCTAATGTACTATTGCATCTAATTTTAATGGAATGGGAACTTTGTTCTTTGGTAAGTCAAACGTACAAATATAAGTATATATGGTTATATAATAATGAAAATGTATGTTGCTTTGTTTAGTTGGTAAGTGAAATGGCACAAATATATACATAGTTTCATGAATATAAATGGAGTTTTTTTGGAATTAAACATGTAATAAAAGATAATCTTGAATTTATAACACTAATTAAAATTGGAACCCCACAAAATAAATGTGATTATATACAAGTTATAAATTGATCCATCGATATGTGTGTGTGTGAGAGAGAGAGAGAGATAATGGATATGTATGGGGGTCTGTTCATTTAGTAAGTAAAATGTCACAAATATATACACAATTTTATGAATATAAACAAGGGTTTTTGGAATTAAGCTCATAAGAAAACATAACCTTGAATTTAGAATATTGGTTAAAAATGGAACCCTAAAATGTAAACATGAGTATATACAAGTTGATGAGGGCTATTCCACCCAATTCCCACACAAAACACAATAACAAATAACAACACAAAAAATGCAAGATAGAAAAGTAACCCACTTTCAATTATTTTCTGAAAATGAAATTACAGATTCAGAAATTATAGGGCTACAGCTTGATGGGCTTGATTCATTATATCCAAATCAACTCTAAAAATAAAATCTATTATTTGGAGCCACAATTTGCACTAATGGAGCCACATTCTACAACCCCTACTTAACCCTTTTTATTTTACTCAATAACCGCCCTAGAATGTTCCAGAAAGTGTAATATTCCCTTTTGTTTTGGCGCCAAAAGTCTAGTCGCTTGATTTCTTGCTTAGAAAGATATTTTAATGAAATTCACTTTTTAGTGGGGCAACCTTGTGGGGCCATAACTTTTGATTTGGGAATCCAATTTGCTATTATAATATATCATAGGAAAGCTCTTAAAGAGATCTACAACATAAACAACATCAGAGATCGTTTCGTCCACTTTTTGAACTGTTTTGGGGCTTCTAAGGTTTTCATATTTAAATTTGAAGCTGCATTGGAGAGATTTATTGGGACAAAATTTTTAATATCTCCCAAACCATATAGGGTGTTGAGACGTTTCTTTCACCGTCAAAAATATTTCCCAATTCTGCTCCTTGGGGTGAATTTTTAGGTCCATACGAGCCCGTTTAGGCTAACTTATTAAAGATAGTAAGTGTTTATTTTTCACCTTTTTTGACTTCTGACTGTCTTACAACCCTTAAGTGCCATCATGGGACTCACAACAACTAAAGAAAATAAGGAAAAAAACATTTTTTTGAGTGATGCAAGATTGCTCCTACATCACTAGATGCTCTTGCATCAAACACCCAGGGTAATTTGAAAAGTGACCCTATCACTTCTCAAGAGTTAGAGGGAAACCAAAACAGTTAACCTTAGCCTCAAACAACCATGATGAATCCTCAACGGGCCTTCCTCTCCATTTCACCAACTACTCTACATATTGTCTGTTTCTTGTGTTTCTCCCCACATGACTATATCCAAAATTTCTTATATCTCCTCCTTTTTTGAAGTAGGTGTTGGAATATTCCACTATGCTTCTATTATTTCTTCATCAATTCCTCCTTCATGATATTTTGTTAAATCTGAAATGTTAAACACAAGTGAAATATGAATTTCATCAGGCAACTCTACCTCATATGCATTTCCTAAATCATGCTTCTTCGGGATCTTGCATGGTCCAAACTTCTTCATCTTTAACTTGTTGTATGTATCAACTAGAAACATCTCCTTTCGCAAATGAACCATGACTTCATCTCCTACGTAAAGGGTAAAAGCACAAAGTTGTGCCACACTTTCAGCCAACTTATCAACACAACTGAATTTAAGTATTTTTAACTAAAAATCAATTTTAGTCAAACATATGATCTAGTAAGATTCATTCTAGCTAAGTTAGATACTTCCACAACTTTTTCAACGAAAATTGTTGGCTAAAAATATATGGAGCACCACTCTGAGTCCAATTTACCAAAAAATAAAATTATTTGAAAAACTTGAAGTTTCAATAACTCCTACTAATGTAAATAACATTTAAAAAAATATATATAAAAATACCCTTTGTAGATCCATAAGTGTAGTTTTAAAAAATATATTTATTTTAATAGTTTATTCTTATTTATTTTTTATTTTTTATTTTTACTAAAAGTAGGTTATTGACACAAAATATTAGGTTGATTACCATGCCAAGGAAAAATACTAAAACTTATTAAAAATAAATAAAAAAATATGATGCACTAGATAAAGGAATCTATTTCAAGATGGTATATTTTTTTTTCATTCTAGATAAATACTTAATATGAAAGTTGATGTCCAATGGAAACAACTATTTTTGGATTCATGCACATTTTAATATTTATTTAAAAATATATATATTTATAAAGAGCAATGGTTTTTTCTCGATTGAAATGTCCAACCAATCCTCCACTGTGCTTCTCCTTGATTAGATTCTCTCTCATAGAACTCCTTGGAATGCACAATTGGCTTCCTTTAAACAACATCCCATCTTGGATTAATAAATCCAACCATCATGTCATATCCAATGTAACAAGTTCCAAACAAGCCTTCCAAGCTTCTGCAAAGTCGGGATCTTCAAGATACAAACTCTCGAGTTCATTGAACCCAACAACCTCTATATTCATCTCTATCAAAAATTGTGCCTTCTACTCAAGGAATCTACAACTCTGTTTGACCTTCCACTCCTATGCTTCAAAAAAAAAGTATAACTCTACAAAAACTCAACCCATTTTAAGTGCCTTTGATTTAACTTTCCTTGATTCTTGAAATACTGTAAAGCTTGGTGATCAATATTTTGAGATACACTAACTCCCTCTTCACAAAACTACATTTCTTTAAATTAATCAACTTCTCCTCCCTTAGCTTCTCAAAAACTCTTCAGATATGCATAAGGTGCTCCTCTAATGTCTTACTAAAAATCAAAATATCATCCAAATAAACAAAAACAAATTTTCCTAAAAATTCTTTCAATACCTCATTCATACGTTGTAATTTCTACAATTTTAATCACCAATTGGACACCAACAACCTAACTAATCTTCAACAATACTACTAATTTTCAAATATTTAAAAAAAAAAACGAAATGAGCATACTATAGTATATAAGTCAATAGACAATGATCTCATTAGATAAGAGTAAATATGGTTATGAGTTTTTTTTTTTTTTCCTTAAAACAATAATATCCACTTATTTTGGATCATCGGAATATACCTCTTATCAACTTGGCATCTCTTGCATTCTTTCACATCAAATCTCCTCAACTTGATAAGGTGGTCTCAAACCACATAGAACTCGTGAATAAATCATAATATAATAGCAATGTGTCTCACACAACCCAGAACAATCATATAATAACTAAATCATCAATGGTAAATTTGTTCTAGAACAAGGGCACACTTAGGTTCATCCTTAATCCTCTAGGGTACAAATCTCAAGGGTTAGGTTTTCACTATGAACCAATAAATGTGGCTCTTATATGTGGGGAAGCAGATCATGGTCAACATCCTTGGGAAATTACAACGTCTCAACATAGATCCTTTATCAGGATTAGGGACAACATCCTAAGCTCGTAATTTTTCAATGGATGGACATGTGTCCCTCAACCCCTTGTTACACTAGCTGGCATCTCAATCCCAGAGGGGAGCCATATGCTAGGGGTACACACATATACACAAAACTCACACAAGAAATATACATTCACACATTTCTTGTTTACACCATGTCACAAATAATTGACTTATACACAACATCATTATGAAGGGCATATATATCGGTTTCATTTCCTGACGCCCCCTCATCCTTATCACAAGTAGAATACCCAATATCTCATGTTTGGGAGCACAACACATTTACTAGTTTCCACATAACAAATCACATTACTATGAAGGATTTTACCACTCCATTCCATATGAGTCTAACATGCACAACATACACCTATTCTTACAATTGGATTTGTCCACAATATTTTCCATAATACACAAACATAAGCACTATTACGGGGTATTCACGTCCATGAAGAAAATAAAATATAACTTTATTTTTAAATCTTCACCCTTTTAGAGCAACAAAAAATATCTCCTGACACATATTTAAACAACAACAAAATTTTCTATTCTTCCCAGTGGCATACACAAGCTTGATAAGACACCTTCTCAATAAGGCTACCTAATAATCAACACAACAAAAATTTTCCAAACATTAAAATTCATTAACCTTTTCACAATACATAGCTAAATCTCCCATTCAAGCTAACAATCATCATAGGTGAAAACTCCAAAACAAATTGTTCATTAATGAGACTTGCACTCCTTAAGGTTGTAAATTAAATGCATTAAACGACATTACCTACATTATTCATTTAAGACTTTTCATTTCTTTTCTAACATACATGCAGTGATCACCACGACACATATCACTAACTAATTAGGACCAAAATGTTTTTCCAGAGTTCCTAGTGTGGAAACCTAGGCTCTGATACCTAATGTAATGCCCACAATTTTAATCACCAATTGGACAGCCTAACTAATCTTTAGCAATACTACTAATTTGAAAATATATTTTTTAAAATGAAACTAACATACTACAATATATAAGTCAATAGACAATGATCTCATTAGCTAAGAGTAAATATGGTTATGAGTTTTCTTTTTTTCTTAAAACAATAATATCCACTTATTTTGGATCATAAGAACATACCTCTTATCAACTCGACATCTCTTGCATTTCTTCACATCAAATCTCTTCACTTCCAATCCCTATATTTGCAAGATTTACAAGACTTGGTTCACATGTAAGATCAATGGGTAATTAGTACATGATCACCAAGATAAACTATACAAATCAAATGGTAGTTCACAACATTGGGAGAGAATGACAAGTCTAAAACAAGACTCAGAAGAACAATCCTAAGGGCCCAACCTAATACCTTAGGGGCTCATCGCTTGATGGTCTTGCCTATGTATATACTTCACAGAGGCACCATAGTTTGACAACTTGAGTTGCTCCAATTCATTTGACTCACCCACACAAGGTATATTCATTAGGTTTCAATGAAAGACTCAACTTAATTCATACTAACAACACCATAACACTGATACATGCTAAAATTTAATTCTTTACTCAAGGTATCATGCATTTCATAGAAATTACACACTATAAAAGTGGGTATGCAACCTTTCTAGGGTCTACTACCCCAGACAATTTAACAATCGGTTGCCACTCACTTAGGTGAAGTTGGGGATTGGAGACCAAGATAAGAGCATATTGGAGCATATACATAAATACATATATTGGCACAAATAATGCCACAAGGTAACATACTGATAACTAAATCCTTAGTTTTTCTAAACCAACACAACAATTACCCCAAAGGTTTTAAAATGTCTATATATATCTTATGAGATTCACTTAAAACACCCATAAGTTCCATATTAGGAAAATGTGTTTGATAGACATTCAACCACCAAAATCCTCCCAGTGTTCTCCATGTTAGACATATATGCAAAATGTGGAAGCATTAACATGACACGTGAACTGTTTGATAGAATATCTCTAAGAAATGTGATCTCATGGAATGCAAAGATTGCAGGGTATGCGCAAAATGGATTTAATGAAAAGGATTTTGAAACCTTCAAGCAAATGAATTTGGTAGGTGTAAAACTTGACTCCACAACCTTTTGCCAGATATTCAAATTACCTGTTGCTAATCCCCCAAATAATTTGCATCCACCTTTATCATGTATCCCCAAAAATGGAACATGGTCAAGGCATGTGGATGGATTTCATGTTTGCATGCAAAAAGTTGGAGTATAGACAAGGCACGTGGACAAACTTCAAGGCACGTGATATTGAGAGTTAAAAACAAATGTGTGGAAGGGCATGCGCTGGGTCTTCAAGATAAATTTGACATTTCTTGTGTTTATTTTTACCATCAACATCAAACCAAATAAAGCTCATCTTTCATCATAGTAAATTACATCAAACATTAATTGAAATATATATATAAAAGAAATCACATATTTTAAATGTGATCTACATACATATTTAAAAGAATATAAATACACAAATGAATAAGTGTATGATGTTCATAAAAGATCATAATCATATGGCCCTTTATGCAAAACAACTAATATTGAATGATCTATTATAATATTTTATATCTTAACAAAATATATAAAATTATAATTAAATGGTGTTTATATAAACAATTATTAGATTTTATGTAAAATATCTTTAAACATTTCTTATAATAATAATTTAATCAAAATAAGATAGTTGAAGATATGTAAACTATATTCATGAATATTAATTGTGATAAAATTACATATTTAAAATATTATCACATAATTAAAGATGAGCAATGGACTTAGCGATAGATCAGAAAATGTATTTGAAGCTCAAATCCTAAACAACAACCATAAACTATATATAGTGTATTAATCTATTTTAATATTTTAATTTTCTTAATATCTATATGAAAGATTAAATTACATTAGACAATAGAAAATCTATTAATCTACTTTAATATTTTAACTTTCATGTTAGATCATTACTCTCTTTTTTTCATTTCCCCTTTTTATCCTTTCTTTTATTCTCATTAATTCTAATTCTTAATTTTTACTTCCCTCCTCTATATTCTTGCTTATTTTCTCATCCCTTTTGATACTATTTTTTTTTCTCTTTCCTTTTTTTAATTTCTTTATTCTTTTGTCTCTCTATAAGTATCTCATCTGTAATGCTTTGCATTTCACTTCTATTACTTTTTGGTTTGTCTTCCATCTTTAGTGATTCCTTGCTTATTTATTTACTCTTATCACATTTTTGTATGAACATTACTACCTTTACATCTATTATTTATTCTTTATTTTTTACTCTTCCTTTTTTCTCCACCTACTACTCTTTTTCTCTTTTTCACTTGTGTATTTCATTTTGTCTTTAATTTTTACCTCTTCCTTTTCCTGCTACCTTTCACTTTATTATTTTCTTTGTGCATTAATTCTTACATCTATCAAAGTTAACGTTGTTATTAGTAATACTATTTGACATTATTATTAACATAACGTATCACTAAAATCCCTCTCACATAACCATGTTAATGTTTTACGAGAATAATTTTGATAAAGATATAATGAGAATAATATTGATGAAACTAATGCCAATAACTATATCAAATGAAGCGCCCTAAAACCACGTGATCTATAGTCACAAATGTATATGTTGATGATTATCAAAATATAATCCTGTACCAGAGGATATGTAACAAGTACATTAACAACAATGATGTTGAAATATTAAAATAGTACATTATATGAAATTTATGTCTAAGAATCCATAATGCATTATCCATATCCCTCAATGAATCTCCACAATAGCCTACATAATTAAATGTGATGGGGTACAAAATTCCAAGCCCATAGCATCACTTCATATGTACCCCATTTTATATAATTAAATAATAAGTGAAAATATAACATATCATAGATAACACGCATTAAAGGAAACCTAAATATCACTTTAACAATTAAACGATCTCCACTATTAAAAAAAAAACATGAAAGCAATGTTACAATGCTCGACAAAAGGTGAGGCCTCACATAAGCCTCATAAATGTGCTCAGTGCATTAGTTAGCTCAAAAGGCATGACTAACCACTTGTACAAGCCCTCCTTAGTTTTGAGGGCTATCTTCTATTCATCTCTTTCTCTAATCCAGATCTAGTGATATCCTCTCTTCAAATCTATCCTTGTGAAGTACTCAGCTCCACTCAAACAATCCATAATGCCATCCATCCTTGGCAAGGGAAATCTATACTTGATAGTAATCTTGTTGATAGCTCAGGATTCTGTACATATCCTTCATTCTCCATCCTTCTTTGGTGTTAGTACTGCGCATGGACTCAAAATCTCTCAAATCAATCTCTTTTGCAACAACTCTTGCACTTGTCTGTTCAACTCTTCATTCTTTGTTGGAGTCATTCGATGGGCTGCCTTATTTGGAAGACTGGCTCCAAGAATCAAATCCATCTGATGGATAATCTTCCTTATTAGATGCAAACCTTTAGGTAAGTTGTCAAAAAAAAAATCATGAAACTCATTCAATAAATCTGAAACCTCTATCGGTACCTCATTAGTATCTTCTTTATCAATTGTAGGGATCAATGCAAAACACATATGCTCATGTCTCATACCTTCTAAGAACTTTCTTCCATCAACCAAACAAATTTTTGCATTATTGCATACCTTTTCTTTTGCCTCTTTCAATGGCTTCAACTTATGATGAACTCCATCCTTTTTCAAAGAATAGGTGTTGGCATGTCCATCATGTACTGCTCGTCGATCAAACTGCCATGATCTACCTAACAACATATGACAAACATATTACTAAATCTTTATGGTCCTTCTACAACCAAGCAATCGGGTATGGATTCGGATGCCTTCTTCTCTCCAACCGCAACTTACTAACCATCTCTTCTAAAACAAGGTTATCAATACTACCTCCATCAATAATAACATTGCAAACTTTACCTTCACACTTACATCTAGTGCGGAACAAATTCTTCCTTTGAGTTGGTTCTTTTTCCTCATTCAACAAGGCTCTTTTATTAACAAGAACCTCTCCTCTTTCTACATCCTCGGAATGTGAAGACTCAACACCTTCATCTGCATATGCAACTCGCGCATGACCTTCAGGTCTTCTATTTTTCCTTCCTTGATGTTGAGGACATGCATAGGCTCTATGTCCTTCTTCGTACTAGAAATAGGTTCCACGAAAGCCTCCTCTTCCTGGTCCTCGTCTAGATCTTCCTCTTCCTCTTTGGTCTCCATTATTTTGATCATGAGGACGGTAGGTGTTATGTCCTTTCTGGTTCTGGCTGCTACTAGATCCTTCACCCTTCTTTTGGTCTTCATTTTGACCTCCATATGACTATCCATTAGTCTTTCCACCATGACTCCCACCTCTTTACTTGCTTTCAAACCTTCTATTCAACTTTTCTTCTACCTTTAAAGAAAACATATGTGCATCTTCAATGGTAGACATTCTTACCAGAACCAACTCTTCTTGAATACTCAACTTCAACCCATTTATGTAACGATTAAATTTTTCCTTGTTGGCCTCAGAATGGCCTATTCTAATAAGGACACAGTAGAATTCTTTTGTATACTCCTTGACAGATTTTCCTGCTTGTTTCAACCCTTGCATCTTCTTCAACAAATCTAGCTCATAGTCCATAGGAATGAATTATCTTTTTAATTTTTCCACCATCTAGTCCCATCTTGTGATTTTCTCTTTTCCTCTTCGATTTCTTTCTAGTTGTACCTCTTTCCGCCAAATATTTGCATGACCCTTGAGCTTGATCTTTGCAAATTTGACCCTCTCAGGGTCTTCCACCTCATCATACTCAAAGTACTCATCGATGTTATTGATCCAATCAATCAACTCTTCTAGGTTAAGATTTCCAGAAAAATGTAGAAATATTGATCTTTGGCCTTTTCTCAATCTTAGAGATGGCCTTAAATAATCTGACTTGCTCTGAATCTACTGCATCTTGTTCTTCTTCGAATTGTTCCTCATTTTCATCTTCATCTTCACTTTCATCTCCTCTTCTTGGCTCAAACCCTCGACACAGCTCCTCTTGCAGTGCTTGAACTTGTCTCTGTAGGGCTCTAAAACCCTATTCTAGTACAACATTTCTTCCACCAGCGTGATTTCTTCACGGAGGCATTCTGATCACTTTTCTCAGAAACCCACAACCACAAGTCTTGGTGCAAACTGCCACATGTTCGGTGATCTGTTTACACACTTAGGAAAATCCACTATGATACCACTTGATGAAGGCTATGCCACCCAAACCCCACACAAAACACAATAACAAATAACAACACAAAAAAATGCAAAATAGAAAATAACTGACTTTCAATTATATTTCGAAAATAAAATTATAGATTCAAAAATCATAGGGCTACAACCTCATGGTTTTGATTCATTACATCCAAATCAGCTCTGAAAATAAAATCTATTATTCAGAGCCACAATCTGCACTAATGGAGTTGCCTTTTACAACCCCCACTTAGACCTTTTTATTTTACCCAATAATCACCCTAGATTGTTCTAAAAAGTGTAACTTTCCCTTTTTTTTGGCACCGAAAGTCCTACTACTTGATTTCTTGCCTAGGAAGATATTTTAATGAAATTCACTTTTTAGTGGGGCAACTTCGCGAGGCCATAACTTTTGATTCGGGAGTCCGATTTGCTATTATAATATATCATTGGAAAGCTCTCAAAGAGATCTACAACAATGATACATTGGAGAGCATTTCATCCACTTTTTGAGCTATTTTGGGGCTTCTAAGGTTTTCATATTTAAATTTGAAGCTACATTGGAGAAATTTCTTGGGATGAAAACTTTAATATCTCCCAAACCGTACAGGGTATTGAGACGATTCTTTTGTTGTCAGAAATATTTTCCAGTTTTGCTCCTTGGGGTAAATTTTTAAGTCCATACAAGCTCGTTTAGGCCAACTTACTAAAAATAGTAAGTGTCTGTTTTTCACCTTTTCTGACTTCTAACTATCTTACAATCCTAAATATCAACCTAAAAATGGCAATGAGGTCATGAGAATGAAACCCTCGATAATTTTTGAAAATACAATGTACAGTAAAAATTTCAACCTAGGTAAAGCTAATTTATGAATATACAGGGTAAAATGAAAACCCTAACATGGGTATAGAAGGGGGTTATATGAAATAAACTCTCGATATACTTAGAACAATTGAATTTGTATATATACAATTGTATTGGAAGAAAAGGAGTAAAATTAGTTGTGAAAACAATGAAGGGAGAAAGATACGATTACGAAGGAAAAAAAAGATTCACTCAAACAAATGATAGAAGTAAAGATGATGGAAAAGTGAAAAAATGAAGGACCTAAAGAAGTCATGGAGTATCATTGTTTGCATATTGAAATGAGAAATGATAGCTTGATGTTACCTGAAAATCCCATGCAGAGTATTTTGAAGCATATCGCACGATGGATACTATAGGTAGTCAAGAGCAATGTATGGAGAATGATGATTGTAGCGAAAAAGGCATGGGAAATAATCCCTTATTCAAACCTTAATGAAATTAAACTAGATTTTATAAGGAGTACAATTTGTGTCAACACAAATTGTTGGTGTAATTAATTATTAATTACACTTTGCGTAAGTTTACTTAGGCATATTTAATTCTTAAGTTATAGGATCTTATCTTTATCTTTTGAGCTATCTTGTTGCTCAAGATAAGATTAGGTTTAGGCATCTTTTCTTTTATAAAGCAAATTATCTCTTGTAATTATTGGTCTTTTCGAATATATCAAATTGCATGTTTTTATGCAAAGCTTCTGCTTTTTCGTTTTCCTCTTCTGTGGAAGGTCTATTTTGGTTTGCAATCAGATCTTGGTTTTCTAACACAAATTGCTAGCATGGCATTTGGAACAAGAAAATAAGACACCATTGAAGTTTAGAGCTTAAAAATGTTTTTAAAATATTACTAAATGCTCCTATTAATAATCATATTTATATATATATATACATATACATATACATATGCATATACATATATACATATATATACATAGATATACATACACACACACACATACATACATACATACATACATATATACATGCATACATACATACATACATACATACATACATACATACATACATACATATACACATATATACATACATAGATATATACATACATACATACACATATACAGACATACATACATATATACATACATACACACATATTCATATATACATACATAAGCACATACACATATATACATACATATGTACATATATACACACATGTTTTAGTATGTATGCATGTATGTATATATGTATGTATGTATGTATGTGTATATATATGATTATTAATAAGAGCATTTTTTAGATTTTGTTATGGTGGCAGGAGCACACGATTAGTAGGGCACCTATGCGTGGATATTGGATGCTACTTCTAAATGATCACTTTTTGATCTTTGTATAAATAAAAAACCCTCACGCATTCATCATGATTCCCTAGAAGATGAAACAATAACTTTAATCTCTTAAGTCATATACAAAGAAACCTAAAAAAATCATCGAAATTTGTTGTACTGTTTAGGAGCTTAGGGTGTGCGAAGTTAGGGTGGGTAACTATTGGGTCTTTTCCCATATTTGATATGCATCAATTAAGTTAAAAGGAACAAATGGTAAAATCAAGGATGTATACATATGAATAAAGTCTAGAATTTGATGGTCATCCCTATTTTTCATATAAAAATTTAATGACGGTTTGGTCATTTAAATACCATTCACTTTACATTTTAAAAAATATATAATTTGTCAAAAAAATTGTTCAAAGTGCCTACAATGCATTTCACATTCCAAATTTTAGAAAATATAGTTTAAGCATTTGTCAAAAATCCTATAATGTAATTCTAAGCTATCCCAAAGAAGAAAGGCAAATGGATCTATATGAAATTTATTTCTCTATAAAACTGGATGGGTACAAAGTATATAGTACAATAACATGTATAGATAATTGAATTTCTTTAATTTTAGAGAAAATTGAGTATAAAAACCAATAATATTTACTTTCTCATATTTAATAATACTAACAAATCTCAAATTTGGTTTGTCAAAAATTATATCAAATGTACTAAACGTGGATAGAAAATTCTATATTTTTAATAACTTTAAGAAATATAAATTTTTGGAAACCTTAAAATGAAATATGTGCATCATAGTAACTATCCCTATTTCTATACCAACAATCATATTTGTAAATCATAATCAGACCTATGGATTTTTCTGTATTTTTATTATGTTTGATATCAAACAGATTACACCCGAATACTTGAATGGCTAAATTCAGCAATCTGTTGAAACATGGGAACTATCTTTAGGCTATGGGTATTCCTATGGCAAAGATAGACCTCCAGATTCTAGGCTGCTTCCTATATGATTCTCTAATTATGGACTTAAAAAAATGCTTGGAAAAGAGAAAAGACTAAAACTGATGCAAAACTGGAAAAACTGAACTAAGGTGATACACCTATTTGATTTTAAAGAAAATAGATTAATTCACAACTGATTCCTTATGAGCCTATTTTCACAACTTAGATTGAACAATTTAACTGCATCAATGATTCACAGAAAGGCTTGATAATTCATTCTTTATGAAGGAAAAAATTTACTTTCACAACTTAAAGATATGAATATATTATAAGCACAATTTATGACTTGCAACTAAGATTGCTTTTTCTGTGTACATGCATTCATGAATGTGACAGAAATTTAAAGGTTCTGACATCAAACACATTAAATTTGCATCCAAAACATTCATAAAACAAAACACTTGAATCTAAGAAGGATAATATTTAACTTGCAATGACAAAAGAAGGAACACTTTGCAAATGATACTCTAAGATAACCTGTAATTATTGTTGCATAATCTATTAAATTCTGAAAGCTGAGTTACATGAAGTCTCTTCGTTGAAGGAAAAGGTAGAAAATAAGAACTAGTGCAAAATGACTAAGTCATTACACTTTATACAAAAAGCCTCTCCAAGGCATGAAGGTGAAACTAAAAGTCAATTTCAGTGAAAAAATGATAATTCCAAGGCAAATCCCGAGCAGAAATAAATATCTCCAAAAAGAAGGTCCAAACTCATGCAAAAATGAGTGAACTTAGGCTCAAACTAGCTGTCAACTCGTAACTGATCCATGGAGTACTCAAACTAAACTGAAAATCCCTCAAAAAGTGGGTCCAAGCATGCGAAAATCATCTCAGTTTTATCAACTCGCCCATGCATATTAGACTCGAATAGCTCCATCATTAACTCCTTGTTTAATCATGCATTATCGGGTTAATCTTCAGTTTAATGTTTGCATTTAATAAATAGTTAAGTTAATTAAATGATTATAAAGCATCATTTAATTAACTAACTTTACATGGTTAATGCAAAACACATAACATTTAAATTTAATTAAAAAATTTAACCCTACCCCAATAATAACCTCTACCCTCACACCATGCACCCGATTCCACACATAGCATTATTCATCCTCATTCATATCAACCGACCACATTATTGCTAATCATCTTGACTTAGAGGAGTCAAGGCCACAGGAAAAAAGATATAATGATTTTGTTTTTTTTTTTTTAAACAATAAAAAAAATCACCATTGAACCTACGCAAAAGAGATTAGGGATAATGGAACCCTAATCATTCATTCATTCAACTTTGTTGATGCTTGAGGAAGAAGCTTCGAGGAGAAGCTATGGCTGCCATGGTGTTGGTATTAAAGGTCGAATATACTCCATTTTTGCTACTTTTTGAAGATTTTCCTAAAGATTCCGACAGGGTAAGTCATTTTACCACAAATATGAACATTTATCTTCATTTTGAAGTATTCCTTGAGCCTCTCAGCCACACCATAATCATTTTTCTGATGTATTTTTTTTGTGTTTCTCTTCTTTGTTGATTTCTTGTTTTTACTGGCCGCCATTGGAGATCTTTTGCAGCTTTATTTGGTGTAGGTTTGACTGTATTTCTTGTGATAAAAATAAGGTAAGCCCCTTTTATCATTCGTGCTCTTATATTCCTTTATCTCCTTTGTTTATACTCAGCATTGATGGACACGGCCTCATCTTATATCTTGAGGGTTTGGTTATTTTATAAGATGAAAACTTACATATCCCATGCCACGACCTCTATTCTGGGTATTTGCTTCTTATTCTGGAAATTTGTTGTGATAAATTCGTGAAAGACCATAATATGAATGAGATCTCATGAGAGAATAGAAATTTAAGACAAGGATTTCTATTTTCCTTTTAATGCTTCAGAGTACCATGTATGCAGGCCATGGGTTTCCTTATCTTCTATATTGAAATCTGAAATTTCAAATGTTAATTTTGAGTAAACTATGGTTTTGAAACCTATAGAAGAAGATCTCTACTTCCTTTCTTGAATAAACTATGGTTTCCTTTGTGTGTGAGTTAGTTTCTTTGCTCTTAAAGCAATGTCTCTCATTATGATCATCTTGAAGAGTATAAAAGATCACCTCTGTTGCACATGTGAACCCTAATGATTATGACTATTGGACTAATATTATCATCTCAATGTCCTCATTGGATCATAACATTTTCCTAATGACCCTACTATCATATTATGACTATGACTATGAGATGAAGCTTTTCATGGATCTGCACTTTGTATTCTAAGCTATTGTTACTAGTATTGCCATTGATGATTTTTTATTGATGCAGTGTATTCCTTGATAACTTTTCATTGATGCAAACTTAAGCTTTTTAAAAACTTAGCCACCATGAAAGGTTCTGAATTGAAAGAGCAATTTCAAAATGATGAAACTCTAAAATGATTGAAACTAAAATCACCAAACTATAACTTGTTATGACACTATTGTTGCTACTTCTGCTAAGAGTTATTGTTGCTCATTGTCATATTGCTTCTCACTGCTGCACTTAGACTCGATTACAATCCTTGTGCTCTTGTGCCTTCATTATGCCATGAAAGGTGATCATGCTTTACTTATAGTCATGTAGGTTGTCTTCTTGATATCACTGTTCCTCCTGACTCTATGCTTTGAAGTTCTAAAAATAGTTTTAAAAATGAATGCTCTATTTTCCCTTTAATGTAAAGGGTGCTCCATTTTTTCATGTAAATGCAAATGTTAGACTTGAAATGAAGTTGAAACTTTGTGTAAACATTGATCATGCGCTTTCGAACATTGATTGTCCCTTTTGAATGATGAGCAATAGGATACTTTGCTCAATCTGTTTTCATCATGTTGAATTAAAGGCTACTTTATGAGCTTCATTCATGGAGAATAATGATTACGTTTATTCCATATTGTTGTCCCATGTCATTGTTTATGAGTTGGGATCAACCCTCGTGGGAGCCACATTTCTCACCACTCATAACAATATCTGTTAGCTGAAATAATCTGATTATACCCATTCCTGCACACTAAACAAACAAATTAGCAAAATAATTGAAGCTAAAAGCTTCCATTGAACTTTGTGCTCTCTGAACATCTACCTTTTTTATGACTTAATCATCTGGTGAATGCCTAATTGGATGTGTATTAATTTTTTATTGGTAATGTAGGCATGAGGAAGGATTTGATTCTTCATTTCTCTAACACCACCTTTTTACAATCTTGCAGATGCATTCAGAACTCGGAACTATTGCAACTTGGAGACACAGCAATTGAAGACTTAAAATGTGGCAACGATTCGTCATTCTAGGCAATGACAAATCACCTTCTCCCTTATACCTATATTATCTTCAGTTGTGTTGTGCAAATTTCTTCCTTGTATTCATTATTTGATTAAGAAAATAAAATTAAGTTGCTCCCATGGCTTGTGTGGGACATTGGTTTTTACAATATGAATAAAGCAACATTACTATGCAATCTTATGAATTCCTTTGTTACAAACATTTGCATAATAACACTTGAAATTCACAAGTAATCAAAACTTGGAACGTAATGAATACTTAAGCAAAAAAAAATTGTACCTTCCTATGATGAATGCAATTCAACTCTACCTATTTTGAGTTGTAGCTAATCTTCCTTGTATTCATTATTTGATTAAGAAAATCAAATTAAGTTACTCTCACAACTTGTGTGGGACTTTGGTTTTAACAATATGAATAAAGAAGCATTACTATGCAATCTTATGAATTCCTTTGTTATAAACATTTGCATAATAACACTTGAAATTCACAAGTAATCAAAACTTGGAATGTAATGAATACTTAAGCAAAAAAAATTGTACCTTCCTATAATGAATGCAATTCAACTCTACCTATTTTGAGTTGTAGCTAAAAATAGGTAACAATGTTATTATCCAACTCTTCAATAATATATAGGTATTGCTCTCTTGAATCCACCAATGTATTATCTCTACTATACTTACATCTAAAATTTGATGGGTAGTCTAAATGACTTACCATTATTTTGAGCTTCTCATGTTTTTTGTCTCTATGCATGAGTTGAAGCTTCTTCTTGTTCTTGCTGGTATTTAAGTTGCCTTATTCTCTCCATGTGCAAGTCTTTTGATGTACACACTAATTCTAGGTTAAACTGAAACAAATCCACTACTCGTCACTTATAATAGACAAAATTTTCCTAGTAGCTAAAATCTAAAGTAATAAATAAGAACTTACTTTCTTGTCATCTTTTTTGGCATAATTTGATAGGCTACCTAAACTTACACATTGAAAAACTAATAATTCTAAATCAGTAGGGTTCTTCAATATGAAAATAAAAAATTATATCCCTAGCAATTATTTCGTGATATTGGTGCAAGTTAATAGGATGCCAACATTGCACACAAATAAAACACATATCTACAAAACTTTACTAAAATACTAGGGTCTTCAATATATTAGGGTCTTTAATTAATACCGACGAAATGGATGCCAACGGTCGAGTTTAGGAAGAGGTAGCGACAAGGGTTTCTCCTAGTGCAAGCCCTGAGGGAAAGAAATCGAAGGAAATGACTACCAGTCTGCGGCCCAATGGTGTCGTCATTAGTGAGAACTTTCGATGGGGGAGTCAAACAATTATTGGCGCGAAGAACGCTCAAAATGTAGAGGTCGTTGAGAACAAAGGCCCTAGCAGAGACGATCATGATGCAAATGGGAGAGTCTCTTCAGCACTTAGAAATTAGAAGGTTGTTGCTCATTTTTCAGAAGGCGGGGGTTTTTTTAAGGGATCTAATGTGACTCAGCCTGGGAATAAATAGTCAGAACCAAATCTGTCCTAGAAGCAACAAAACAAAAGCTTGACAGAAAGGGGAGGAGGAATGCGAACTTTCCTCTATCATCTAGTTTAATCACAATGGAGCTAAATGAGGAGCTCGAGTAGGAGGTGCTTTTTAATGAATTTTTTTTATCTGGGCTAGGTCTAATTGGAAGATTCAGGGGATTTTGGCCGAGCTTGACAAGCCTCCATGAGTGGATCTCTAACCACTGGCAACATGTTTTAGAAGGGTATGTACAAATCTATCCTATGGCTAAAGGCTTTTTTATTGTGGTTTTTGAAAAGGAGCAGGATAGAAACAAGATCCTTTGTGAATACCACTGGGATCGGGAAGAAAAATATCCTCTGATGTTAAAGCCATGGCATCCAACATTTAATCCATCCACTAAAAGGTTTGAAAAGGTTCCTATCTGGGTGAGACTGCCCAAATTTCCACTACAATTTTGGTTTGATTCCTGCTTAGAGGTTGTAGGGAACTCTCTAGGAAGCTTTCTAATGGTGGATGAAGGGTCTTCAAACCTTATGCACTCGACCTTTTCCCAGATTTTAGTGGAAATGGACTTGCAAAAGGCGCCTTCGGAGGAAATAAGATTAAAAACTTTGAAAGGATGTTGGGTGCAGCCTTTGGATTATGAAGGGATACCCTTTAGGTGCATAGTGTGCTTTAAAACTAGACATTTGGCTATTGAATGTTTCAAACATAGAGCAACCAAAGCAGCCTCCTTGTGGAAGGATGCTAGCTCCCAGTGCTATACAGTGGAGAAAAAGGAAGAAAAGAAAAAGAGCGCTCAGGAAAAAAGTAGGAGGAAGGGGATCAGGAAGAGTTGGCATTGGAGGAGGTAGGTAGTGGGGAGGACCGGCTTCAAAATGGAGCTATAGTTGCACAGGAGGGAGATCTGGCTGGGAACAGAGACAGTTTTGTCTACAATGAAGGAGAAAAGGAGTTGAATTCCAAAATTTGGGCAACCACACCACACGGTTGCAAGAGAAAGTTATTGGGAAACTGAAAGGTGAAGATTAGAGGCAACTTTCAAATGGAAGTTTGGATGGTGTTCTTAAGAGTCCTTATGACAAGCTAGTGGATTGGAAAAAGGAGGTTGCAAGGGTAGAGGATGGTTGGAAAATGGTGAAGGGAAAAAAAGCAAGCCGAGAAAGGAAGGATTCCTTTGAAATGGTTCTCAGGTCCCAGATGAAGCATAGACCAATCTGAGTACCAAGCTCTTGATCTGTTAATAGGTTCCTTATAGGATTGAAGGTTTTAGGCTCGTGCACTTGTGTTGCATGTGGAGTTTGTTTACGATCCTTTGTTTTTAACTCATAATGCAGTTTGTTCTATGTTTAGCTGGCTATTTCGGGGTTTAAAGGGGAGTTTAGTGGGTTTGGGTAAGGTTTTTTAAATGGATGATGAATGGATTTTTTCCATGTAATCTTTATTTTATTTATTTCAATTAAATAATCCTTATTACCTATCAATATATATATATAAGGGTCTTTAAAATATGAGTCAAAGTAAAATTTCCATGGTAATGGAAGCTTACCTCCTTGGGAAATATCAATATTTCATCCTCCACATTGATCAATGAACTATCTCAACCAATGACACCATTATGTTGGTGCTCAAAGTTGTTAGTTCCCATATCCCTAAATCCAAGCCATTTTATAAGCTTCAAGGGTGTCAAACTTGAAGAAAAATATACCTCTAACTTATGATCAAGTAGGGAAAAAATAGAACAATTCCTAATCATTGGGAATATCTCCTTTACTTTAGGCTCATCTAGACTTGATGAGATTCTCAGAGGTATCCTTGATAGAATTAATCACAACTAAAGCTGAACAAGGTGAAAGTTCTATACAATACCCAATGTATGTTTGGTCCTAAAATTTGTCACTAGACCAAAGATTAACCTACTATACATAATGCATCTTATTAAGATGATAAATACACCATTTCACAACTATAAGATGTGTGTAAAACATGATCCCTAAAGATAAGAACAATTTTGTGGATTACTATAGCTATTTTCCTATTTAAATGACTAAATAATGAAATACATACAAGCTAATTCCTACTCGTATACTACTAGTGTATGATACTTTTAGTTGTAACATATGGTATTTCATTCTTTTCAAGATTGATGTGTATTCCATCAAGTTACAAAGTGGCAAAATACCATGAGAGAACATATAGAAATCACAAGGAATATGAGTTGTGCATAAACATACAACACACATATATATATGGTATCATTTGAACATACTTAGTAATCCATCCCAAAATTGGAAAAATCAATATGCAATAAGGAAAATAGAATTAAAAATATTATAACAAACTATAATTTTGTCTCATTCACCAAATTATTATTACATTCATACTAGCAAGTGTAGCAAGAGGAAATCCTTAGCTCAAATCTTGGTCACCAACTGATGGGGAGAAGCATCACTCAAGCACTTTTCCGCCAACCACAAACTTACTACGGTCCCCCGCACATCTACCCAAAACTTGATAAGATGGCCCTTCCTTTGATGAAGAGATTGGTTTGGTAACCTCATAAATTCCTTGGCCTATCCTGAGCATTGTGAAGTGTCCTACATAACTATAACCTTCCCATAAAATGGCTACAACCTATGTGTATGTGAATCCCGAACTAGCATGCAAAACTAGATCACCATGAACTGATAGTGTAGACAGTAGCTACCTACACTACTTTGGCCAAAGATTCATCACCCAATTATTTCAAGTGAGAGTCATCCCACTAACCACAATAAGTGCTCAATTGTTTTGACCACACATATTATATGCATAGGCTATCCCCTTCATTGGATTATCCTAACCCCAGGAATAACCTATATTATTTTCAAGTTTACTAAGACATTTTAACTATAATATTTCAACTAATTCAAAGTAACTCTAGCTTACCAATTAACCATGCGGATAAACATAATGTCACATCCTTAAATGATTCTATTTTAAAAGAAAAAAGTTGACAATAAAGGCCCCCTTTAAAGAGTGTATTCTCAACAATAATTGACTCCCATCAAAAGTATAATCCCATCAATAAATGACCTCATTCAAAAGTATAATCTTAAATAATCAAAAGTATAATATCCAACAATAAATGATCTCAATCAAAAGTATAACCTTCAACATTAAATGACTCCAACCAAAGATAAAATCAACAATCAACAATCAATTAGATCATATAGGTTAATCTCATCCTATGTGATTTAACCAAAGATCAAATAAACAACCCAACCAAGTAGGTTAACCTCAACCTAGGGTTTCAATCAATAATCAAGTAAAGCTATGATCAAGTGATCATTCAAGTATGGATTAACAATATGGTTTGCATGATGTCACATCCTATCAACAATGACATGTCTTTCATGCCATCATTATTGTTGTATTGCTAACCTCATTATTCCCAAGGTTTACCTGGTATTATAACTAACCTCAAGACATCGATGTAAACCACATTTCACATTTCATTCCACATGTACGTATAGTATAGACTAACTACGTATAATCTATTGGTTTGAATAAGTCTTGTACCTAGATTATTCCTTTAGTAGGGACTTAGGGGACTTAGTTCACATGTTAAGTTTACTTAGGATATTAGTTGTCTTATCTAGATAATTATTAGTTGTTTTATCTTGACTTTTCACTTTCCTAGGTAGTTATGAGTTATTTGTCTTGTGTGATAGGATTAAGACACTTCTCATTATCTTGTCTTACCCTATCTCTCATCCTTGCCTTTATAAGCAAGGCACCTCTAGCATATTTTGCATTGTAGTATTGCATCTTGTATATTGATATCATATTTGATCATCTTAATCATATTACAATCATATTACAATCCTTGTTTGGTGGAATAGCATATTCCATTGTTGCTTCTCTCTATCTCTTATGGAGGTTATTTGGTGTTGTGGATTGAAGATCTTGGGTTGATCACTTCAACATGGTATTAAAGCTTTGAATCTTGCAAGCCCCTTCCTTTTTTCATTAGAGAGTTTCCACCATCAAGTTTTATTGTGATTTGAGTTTAAAGCTTAGATATGAGAGGTAGTTGATATTTCAGAGCAAGTTGGGTCCAGATCAACATTACCATTGCGTTCAAGAGGCTGCGTACACAAATTTTGACTATAAATTAGTCCATTTTTGGTAAAGTTGTTTTATGAGGAAAATTTTTTTCGCTTGGACAGGCTATGTAGCCTCCTGAATGGTACAGTGGTTTTTTAATTTTCGTAAAAAATATTTTTGCAGGTTTATTTATATTTTCGAGCAAATTTATTGTAAAAGGATCTCAACATATTCTAAGGAATCTTCATAGGGAATATTCTACATCAATCGACATCGTAGTACCTGTGTCTGCAACATCTTTTGCGTCATATTGTCCTTTGTCGAAGACTGTACGCAAGGTAAGGATCGGCCTTCATTAGTTCACCGATGCCTTCAAATCTCCACTGACTAATTTTTGCATGGTTTATTGGCCTTGAAAACAATGGTCGCATCAAGTATTTAGTCGGCAACTGGCCAACTCTTCTCCCATCAGCATTTTTATTTGGATCAGCCTATCAAATCTGCGACTCGATCAAGGTACTACGCTTGGTCAAATCTCAGGTGGTATGTAGGCATTTAGTCTTTGGTTGACAATTTTTTGAGCTTGGTCAACATTTCATTCCAGTGCTGACGTTTCCTGTCTTCCATTGCCTACACACGGCTTTTTAGCCTTGATTCCTCCATCAATTCCATTGCAGTCACATCAATGGTTTCGACAACGTGCATTCTCCATTGGGAGTTCTTTCACTGGCTATTATTTATTCACCATTGATCAAAGCCTGCATCGAGGTCATTTTCTCTTTTACCAGAGGTTGCTTCATCCTTCAAGCATTGTTTTTTGATTGGTAGCTTTTGTTGGTGATATTGTTCATTCATTCCATCGTCGACCCCTGTCTACAGTTCATTGACATTTATTAGTGGCCATTTATTTTTGTCAATTCTTGTCTTTGTCGAGCCCGTGGCTTCAATCTACCGCCGGCGTCTACCTCACTGCCAACCAACAATGGCACCAAACCTTACATAAGAATAGGTGGAAAAAATTCCATCATAAAAGGGAAAGGTTAAATAGAGTTCTAAAACACTATTGTGCAACCCATATATGAGGCACTTTGACCAAGTAAAAACAACAGGTGTAAAGTCCATACTTGGGCGAGGGTAAGACGAATAGTTTCCATTTGCTTTGAACTCCAACATGCCATCTTTAAAGAATTTTTATCTGAAACATTGTACAATAGACAAGTTAGAAAACACTAGCTAGGTCATCGTATTTTGGGAAAGCATTAGATTTGGTTCCAAAGACATATTTGCAACTGTATTTTGCACAACAACACCCACGAATGGAAAGGAATTGAGAAGTGGCATCAAATGTAGCTTACTTTTAGCAAGCAACTTCTATCTATTTTTTTATAAATAGAGAGTAGCGATGCAATATTTGGTTGCCCATTCATTTTGAAATCATTTTTCATATTTGTGAGTTTGATAGCAGAATATTTGTGAGATTGAGAGCAACATATTTGTGAGTTTGATAGCAGAATATTTGTGAGTTTGAGAGCATTGAGTAGTTGTTTTAGTGTGAGGAAAGGTTGGGTTGAGAAACTAAGAAAAGAGGAGGCAGTAGGCAGAGCCATAGTGTATTGAGAAAGGAATTGCAGGATACTCGTTTGGAGCTATATTATTCCAAGTATGCTTAAGATATTTCTATCTCTTTCTCTTTTTAATTATAAAACTAAGTTTGAATATGGTTTGAAAGTGTTTGTGTTATCATTGTGTGCATACTATTGCTATTGCATAGTTTATGAGATCTTGCGAATTTAGCTGGATTATGGAATCTAAATGGTAGGATAAGTAATTATCTTGATTATATTGCTTGATTAACATAGCAAAGAGAAGCTAAATCGGGTAATAGGTTAATATCCTAGAAATAAGGCGTTGTATTTGTATTATCTGTATGGGTTATGTTGATTTGCAATGAAAGGGATTGAAATCCTAATAGAAGTATTATGCCATTACTATCTAAGGAATGATGATATTTTATGAATACATTTATTTGGCAATTTAACCATGGGTAGAGAACTTACATTCTTATTTCTTATAACCATTGAAAGTAGGAGATTAGTTTATTCCTGAGGGCTATAGTATACACTTGAATAAGAGTTTATATCATTTTTCAACAAGCGAGTTAGAACATTTATTAGAAATAAATGCATCCTAACTATCTTGGAATGATACTATCTTATATTTTGACCAAAAGGCTATATTAATACCTATTCACGGTATTCTAATCTTAGATAAGAGGACTATACGTCTCAACAAACCAAAGTTTTAATGTGAGGAGATTTTAAGGTGCAAAAGCATAGACTCCTCTCAAGTAGGAAATGTTCTCCAAATTGGATATCAACTTATCATACATTTTTAACATGAGAAAATATGTGTTATATTGAAGGAAAGATATATGATTGTCTATGTACATGCAAACGTAGGTACCTTATATAAATGATGCAAAGGATAACTTGGAAAGAACCATGAGGAAATTGGAAATTAGTAGAATGGTTCTTAGTTGAATTATTAAAAGTTAAATAGCTTATTATGTTGACTTATTACAGGACATTACTATGAACATAAGATTTTAAATGATATTTAATGTCAAGAATAAACATATTGGTTATGGCATCCTAGAAGGATGGAGCCATACTAGGTATGAAAACAAAAAGTCTAAAACTCAGTAGGAATAAGTAATCTTCAAATCAAGTTTAATTATGGATTATCATGCATATCTACATATTGTTAATACTTTAGATTGAGACTATGTATGTCTAGTCGAGGACATGGTGTCATCAGTATTAACTGATTGTGTATGAAGTAAGAGAGTAGTTACTCCCATGACTAAAAGGAAGAACTTGAATAAGAGGAAGTTGTCATTCTTAGATTGTTACGTGTATGTAACATGGTATTCAAGAGGTTGGGTCAAACCTAATTGATCAGTTAAATCATTATTTATATGTCATCACTTTGAATGAAATATTGTTTATATTTAAACATTGGGGTCAAACCAAGGGAAGAGTTATTCATAGGTCAGTAGAGCTTCCAAGTCAAGTAAGGGGGTGGGTGAACATACGACACTACTTCATAGAAAGTGTATTTATTATATATATGAAAAGTTTGACCAAAGTAAGTGTAGAAGTCATTTCATACACTTTGTCAGTTCATTGTACACTAGGATTACATAGCTAGTCGGGAGTGTCATGCATAGTTGGCGGGTATCCATAGTTGTATGACCATAATAGTTATGTGGGACACAATATCATAATTAGGTAGGCACTATTAGAGGCTTCCATACCAAACTCTATGTTGAAGGGCAGGACCATTTTCCAACTAGGAAGATGTGCAAGGGACTACTATGTCTATGGTTTGAGGAAAAGCACTTGGGTGATGCTCTCCCTCTTACAGTCGGTAGCCAAAACTTGTGGAACAGAAGAAGTGTGATCCATTTGAGGACACCTTGACCATTGAACTCTTGTAAGTTATGGATTTGTATATGAATATGATCATGAATCAATTGTAATTGATATTTGAAAAGATGAGTTTCATCTACCTGGAATTATGTAATGTTATTTCATTTATGCATTGATATGTGGAAATTATTTATGCAATGTGTAATTATGTTATTGAAAAGGAAAAATTTCATTTCCCTATTTTTGGAAACTTGTGTTATTCACTTTCTAAGTTAAGTCTTAGGTAAAAATTGTTGAGTGAATATTGGGCATGTTACATGTGGTATCAAAGCTACCAGGTTCAACACTTGGACCTATGAGTTCATTATTGAAGTTTTCCTCAAAAATTAGTAGAAGAAAATGTTTGAAAATTTCTTATGTCAGGATGGCAGGGAAAAGAAGAACAAGGGAAAAAGTAAGGAAACCAACTTTTTGAAACTTGTCTAACTTGGGACTAGGAAAGAGTCATCCTTGGAGGTTAAAACTCCTAAACCAACAATTCTTAGAGAGATACCCTTGTGTTGCAAAATGAATGTACTTAGTTTTAGTAAGAAGGTTATGGATAAGTACCTACAAGTACATCCACCCTTCAAAATTGTTTTAGTTGAATTTGAGGGTAAGAAAGAGCCTGAAGAGATCCCTCTTTCTAAATAGCAACCTGTAGTCACAAAGAGTCAAATATTATGGATTAAACAAGGATACTATATAATCTATGAATATGATTAATGTTTATCGATATGATTAATGTTTATCGATACAAGTGCTAAATTGGAGAAACTAATTGTAAGCATAAACGAAAAAAAAATTAGGTGAAGTAGAAAATTCAACATATTGTAAATTAGAACCAACTAGGGAGGTATTTAGGAGGTAGGAAAACCTTCTAAAAATCCTGATTCAAAACTAGATTAAAACCTAGAAATGAAAATTGAAAATCAAGAATGAGAGTTGGTACCTTAAAGTAAAGATTAGAAATCAGAGTGATACAGAAAAGGAAGTAACTCACAAATGTGAAGACGAAAACTGACATGATCCCCCCCCCCAAAGAGGGCATGGTTAATTTGGATTCAAGACTTGAAAATGAGAAAAGAAATTGAACAACTCTTGAAGTGTTTAAGGTTATGAAAAAGGATAAAGCCATCAAGAATTATAGATAAAATTTATTAGAAAAGCTAGTTGCAAGGCAAAAAAAATGGCTAGAAAGAAGGCTAATTAGACAAGAGCTCAAGTAGAGAAGTGTTTGGTTGAAGTTTAGATTGAGATTCTAAGTTTGAAAATGAAAGTAAAGCTATGTCAATCCATTTATGATCATTTGAAGACATTTTGGGGGTAAATTGGATATGAAGGAGACTTTGTTGCCAAATTGGAATAATAATTAGATAACCCCGAGAACAAAAAGGTATTTTCAAAGATGAACCTAGTGAGGGTAAGGTAAGGCAAGTAATAGTCATTCAATTGAAGAAGGCCAAGCAGAAGGATGTCAAATCCATAAGAAAATCTAGATAACTACAAGTTTTCAACTTTTAAGATGATTTAATGTCTAAGAAACACCAAGGAGGGGAAGAAAAAGAGTATATGGATCATGAAAAGATCAGATACAAAAATGTACCCTATTAATTGATTTTGATGATGTATTTCCAATCTGAGAAAACTTTTGAATTCTTTGTAGACATGGTTCTCAAATCAAAATATTATATATGAAGTTTTGTATCCGATGACCACAACAAGGTTTCTAGAGCTGAAGTCTTAGCTATAGAAGCTATTAGCAAATGATTTGAATGTTCAAGGATAAGTCGGAGGCCTTTCACCAAAGGAAAGAGAAGTAACTACAACACAACTCTACAAGTTCTTGTTTGGAAGGCCAATTTTTGTTTATCATTGATGCCTTGAGAAAAGGTTAGGTTGGATGTTTATTTAAGAAATGAAAGTTATTTCCTATGAGTTAGGAAATGAAATTTATATGAACGAAACCATGCTCCACATGATTTTGAGTTATTAGAAATCGTTCTTGCTTGGTAACTATGTAGGCACTATTTTTCTTGGACAACTTTTGGAGTTAAAAGCAAACCAATATGGTCTAAAAATAATTGATACTCAACCAAATTTAAATGCTTGCCAGTGGATATGGCTTGAGCTAATATCAGATTATGATTTTTAAACTAACTATATAAAGGGCAAAGAAAAGTCAAGTTGTAGATGTCCTAAGTCAAAAGAGTCATATCTACTGACAGTATCTATTCATTATATTTTCAAGAATCAAATATGATAGAAGTCCAAGGAAGATGTTTCATTTAGCAAAGATGGATTGCTAAGAATCAAAGGAAAAACTTAAGTACCAGACTCTAAGAAATTAGGAGATACAATGCGATAAGAAGTTTAATCAATGCCATATTCAAGCTAATCTGGAATGACAAAATTATTGACTTATGTGAAACCACTATATTTTTGCAAGGAAACAAAGACAGATGTTGCAAGGTTTGTAGCAAGTTTTCCAAAATTCCAGAAGGGTGAAGACATGATTTCATCACCCAACAAGACTTTTATATTCTCATGAAATTCTAGAGAGGAAGTTGCAGATCATTAGTATATTTTTTATCTTCCTATGTCAAGGATTTGGGATAATGTTATTTTGGTGGTGGTGGATAGGTTCACCGAGGTAGCCAATTTCATATTGTGAAATTTGACAGGTAGGGTACCAATCATAATGGCTAATTCATGCAAGAAGTGTTTTGGTTGCATGAAGTTCCTTAGAAGGTTATCATAGATAGGAATGCATGTGCAATGTTAAGGTTTTGGTAAAAAATATAATCACCTCATTAAAAAATACTCAATTTAAGCATTGCTTATCACCCTAAGATAGATAGTCAGATGAAAAAGGGAAAACCATGTCCTAATGGATTTATAGAATACTTTTATTACAATAATTCCTATCATTTCGTAATAAAAATTTGATCCATTTGAAACATTATACAGAAGGAAGGGTTGAATTCCTATAAGCTGGGATAAGATAGGAAATAGGATTAGCCTTAGTTTGGAAATGTTGTTAGAGATGAAAGAATAGATCAAGATGATCAAGGAAATAAATAAGCAAAGAAGAATGATAGGAAAGAAAAAATTGTTGATACAAAGCATGAGTCAAGGAGTAGTACTATTATGCTCAAGATGGACATTAGTGCCAGTGATGGCCGTTCTTGGATTTTAAGTTGTCCAATGGTGCAAACTTCTAGCGAAAAGGATGGGACCCACGATGTAGTGCGTAATGCACTGACATTCCTTTTCTATTTGGGATGCACTAAGGGAAAGTGTGTATTAGACAATGTGAATGTATTTTCTAGCCACTATGGTATATGTGACATGTATGAACCAATCACTATTGTACTTATGATGTACATATGAGTTTCTATTAATGTACTTGTGATGTATAGTTCTTAGGAGAGAAAGTTTGCTTGAAACACACAAGTTCTTCCAATGTGTTAGTAGGGTCACTTGGTGCAAGGTATGGTAAGGATGAAATTGTAGAGGATAGTGCTACGAGGGAAGATTATTATGAGATTAATAAAAATTTACCTATTTCTTACATGACTTTGATGATTCTTAAGGGGGAAGGTATGTTACACCCCGTTTCTAAGTTACTAAATTACTTTTACCTTTATGAGTAAATATGATTTTAAATGTAATATTATGTTTTTATGGCATTCAATGGATGAATGAAATGTATTAATACACATTATGATGAAACTACTTTTAAATGCTTTAATGATGCTTATGATATATGATGAATATGATTTATATGTATTAGCTGACTACGTATACATTGCAATAAGTTGGATGCATGAAAGATTTGAACCCTCCACAGAGGCAGCGATAGTATCACCTAGGAGAGGAGGTTGGTATGGGAACCATTGATATGTCTATCTAAGTTGACACACACACACACTCACTGCATAGGTTAGATAAACCTTGTCGAGTCAAGTCTGAGCTTTGTGTTGTAAGTGTTAAACCATGTTGATAACTTTTTGGTTGATATAAAATTTAGGATGGTTGTCTTCAATTCTCCTTAATTATTTAAGTGAATTTGAGTTACAGTGTTAATAACATTGTGATGAGCATGCAATATATAATGTGTATATAAATCGATACATATATCTTGAATGTATATATATGTGGTGGCACATATATATGAGTGTATATACGTATGAGTGTGCATGATATAAATATACACATATACTCATATGTAAATATGTAATACATATGCAAACATTCACATGGATATATATATATATGTAATGTCCCCATTTTTAGCACTTCACTTTTCGTTGATTGTTAGCCTATTCCCAGTGTGCTGTCGGCTAATCAGTGGAAAAATTAGGGGTTCGTGTTTTGAAGGATGCTCTTGCTCAAGGTTGGTTGATTTAATGGCGGATTCTTTTTGGGTTTTCAGAGAGCTTCGCAGTGATATGTTGTTCTTGGCATTCTGAGCATTTTCAGGAATTTACTATTTTTAGTAAATTCTATTTATGGCAGTGGTCCTGTTGGTTTCGGCTCGGTTGACTTTCCATTTTAGACTGATCAGTTGGCTTACTCATTTTCGGCTCTGGGGCATAACTGGAGAGATAAGTCGAATTATTTTAATTAAGTCATGTTTTAATGTTATATTTTAACATTGACCCCTTGGCCTAGCAACTTCACTTTAAGTTGTTTTAAAAGATGTTCTTTATGGGTGGGCGCCTCATTAAAGGGATTAATTATATTTTTTATTAAAATATTTAATCCAAGCATAAGTTGGACGCCAACTTCAAGGAAAAGATTAAGTTTGTAATTAAAGTCAAATTTTGCTTGGTAAAGTGGGACGCCATCTATTGGAGAATTAGGGTTTGACTCACAAGAAAGAAGATTAGGGTTTCGAGAAGGTCAACGAGAAATTATAAAAGGAAGCCATTGGTTCTCATTTCATTATCTTTTATCTACAGGAATGTTATGCTGCCGGATTGGCTGTGGGATTGCTTCGAGGAATGTAAGCCTCCTAGCTAGGCATTGCTTCTCACTTGAAAGATAGCGACTAGTGGTGAGATAGTATAGTCTGAGTGTTTTGTATCAATATTTCTGCATTATTGTCATGGTGTGGCTTTGTAGTTCAGATTTGTGCATTTTAGTGAGATTCTAGAATTGCATTTTCCTCATAGCAGATTATTGTTTTTAATCACAAGTCAAAAAATACAAAAAGTGTTGTTTTGGGTATTGTCTCATTGGTTTTCTCTGTTGGAGGTGACCCTTCATGAATATTTGCAGATTTTAATATGAAGCTGTTGATTTTATAATGCAAATTCGTCATTCCTTGTAGGGCGCACTTTCTGGAGTGCCTTGGGATCTGTGCCATTAATTAATAGCCACTTTTAGCTGCCTTTTCTTATAACTAAACTAAGCGCCATCATTTTATAGGTCCATTGCATCAAACTTGAAGTCTTTTGGGTCTGTTTAGGGTGTTATACGAGCAAATTAGTGGATTACAGGCATGCTGGTTTTACATTTAAAAGTGCAGATTTGTACAAATCATAATCTTAAATTTGGTTCTTAAGTGAAGAAATCAGTCTTGGTATCTTCATTAAGCAAGGAGAATCCTTTTATTAGATGTTCGTTGAATTGTTCTAACTTCATGCTCTTGGCAGGCGAATTCTTCTCATATTGTAAGCTGAACAGTAGTACTGGCAGCACTTCTTAATCTTGCTTAATTCTGATTTGTAATGCTTATCTTACATTCTGAAGTAGCTTTGTAATAATTCATATCTCCTTCATATGGTAGCTCCCATTCCGTCTCAGTCTGGAAAGCACATTCTTAACATCGAGTATTTTCAGCATCATTGCTTATTTCTTTTCATAGCATTGTAATTCTTACACTCTGCCATATGGTCACCTCAACTCCATACTGGATTGGGTAGCACATACTTGGTGTTGAGTTCCCTTTCAGTACTTGTAGTGGTAGAAGATCCTCTGACCATATGCTCACCATCATCGACGCCATTCTTGGTTAGAGTTCCTTCCAGTTCTGTTTTTGCATTCAGATCCTCTGACCAATGCTCACACCTTGCCCTCATCGAGATCCTGGTGTACATTTGGTTAGAGCTGTTTCAGTATCGTTCTGGTTTAGAGCTAACCCTAACGACTATGGATTGCTCTGCTTGTTGCAATTGAAAAAATTGAAAAAATTGGCTCGAAATATTTCAATATATATATATATATATATATATATATATATATATTATACATATCAAAAAATATATAAACAATTATGTTTAAATAATGGTAATATATATACTAATATATATACGTATGAGTATGTGCATGATAGAAATATCTACATATACTCATATGTAAATGCATAATACATATGCGAACATTCACATGGATATATATATATTATATATACGTATCAAAATATATATAAACAATTATGTTTAAATAACGGTAATATGTTGTATATAATTAAATGACTAATATATGTATATATAATTGATTGATATGTATCAATAAATATGTGTACATATGTATAGATATATATACATATTATAATAGAAATTTTATTATAATATATATATAGATACAAACTTAATATTATAAACATGTTATTGTTATTTTAAATATGTGATGGAAGCCATATTACATGGCAAGTAAGCCATGCATATGGTGGTATGTATATGCCACACAATGGCAAGATAGAAAGCTATTTCTAATAGTTGTTTAAAACATTAGAGGCAACCAACAATGGTGCCAAACCTTGCATAAGAATAGGTGGCAAAAATGCCACGATAAAAGGCAAAGGTTAAATAGAGTTATAAAACACTATTGTGCAACCCATATATGAGGCACTTTGACCAAGTAAAAAGAACAGGTGTAAAGTCCACACTTAGGCGATGGGAAGAAAAATAGTTTCCATTTTCTTTGAACTCTAATGTACCATCTTTAACGGACTTTTATTTGAAACATTGTACAACAAACAACAAGTTAGAAACTGCTAGCCAAGTCGTGGCATTTTGGGAAAGCATTAGAGTTGGTTTCATAGACATATTTGCAATTGTATTTTGCACAACACCCACGGTTGGAAAGAAATTCAAAAGTGGCATCAAATGTAGCTTACTTTTAGCATGCAACTTCTATCCATTTTTATATGAATAGAGAGAATCAATACATTATTTGGTTGCCCATTCATTCTGAAATAATTTTTCATATTTATGAGTTTGAAAGTAGAATATTCGTGAGATTGAGAGCAACATATTTGTGATTTTGAGAGAATTTAGTAGTTGTTTTAGTGTGAGGAAAGGTTGAGTTGAGAAACTAAGAAAGAGGAGGCAGTAGGTAGATCCATTGTGCATTGAGCAAGGAATTACAGGATACTCGTTTGGAGCTATATTATTCCAAGCATTCTTAAGATATTTCTATCTCTTTATCTTTTTAATTATAAAACTAAGTTTGAATATGGTTTGAAAGTGTTTGTGTTATCATTGTGTGCATACTATTGCTATTGGATAGTTTATGAGAGCTTGTACATTTAGCTAGATTATATATAAGTTGGATTGGGGAATCTAAATAGTATGATAAGTAATTATCTTGATTATATTGCTTGATTAACAAAGCAAAGAGAAGCTAAATAGGGTAATAGGTTAATATCCTAGTAATACAAAGTTGTATTTGTATTATTTGTATGGGTTATGTTTCTTTTCAATGAAAGGGATTGAAATCCTAATAGAAGTATTATGCCATTACTATCTAGGGAATGATGTTATTTTATGAAACACCTTTATTTGGTAGTTTAACCATGGGTGGAGAAACTATGTTCTTGATTTCTTATATAACCCTTGAAAGTAGGAGATTAGTTTATTCCCTAGGGTTATGGTAGACACTTGAATAAGAGTTTATATCATTTTTCAAAAAGAGGGTTAGAACACGTATTAGAAGTAAATACGTCCTCACTATCTTGGAATGATACTATCATATATTTTGACCAAAAGGCTATATTAATACCTATTCATTGTATTCTAATCTTAGAGAAGAGGACTATACGTCTCAAAAAACCAAAGTCATAATGCGAGGAGATTTTAAGGTGCAAAAGCATAGACTCCTCTCAAGTAGAAAATATTCTCCAAATTAGATATCAACTTATCATACATTTTTAACATGAGAAAATGTGTTAAATTGAAGGAAAAGATATATGATTATCTATGTACATACAAATGTAGGTACCTTATATAAATGATGCAAAGTATAACTTGGAAAGAACCATGAGGAAATTGGAGATTAGTCAAATGGCTCTTAGTTGAATTATTAAAAGTTAAATAGCTTATTATGTTGACTTATTATTAGACATTACTATGAACATAAGATTTTATATGATATTCAATGTCAAGAATAACCAGATTGGTTATGGCATCCTAGAAGGATGGAGCCATACTAGGTATGACAAAAAAGAGTCTGAAACTCAATATGAAGAAGTAATCTTAAAATCAAGTTTAATTATGGATTATTATACATATCAACATATTTTCAATACTTTAGATTGAGACCAGGTGTGTCTAGTCGGTGACATGGTGTCATCAATATTAATTGATTGTGTATAAAGTAAGAGAGTAGTTACTCCCATGACTAAAACGAAGAACTTGAATAAGAGGTCGTTTCTAGTTTGAGATTGTTATAGGTATGTAACAAGGTATTCAAGAGGTTGGATAAAACCTAATTGATTAGTTAAATCATTGAGTTTTCAAGTCAAGTAAGGGGGTGGGTGAACATATGACACTACTTCATAGAAAGTGGATTTATTATAAATATGAAAAGTTTGGCCAAAGTAAGTGTAGAAGTCATTGCATACACTCTGTCGTTTCATTATGCTAGGATTTCATAGCTAGTCAAGAGTGTCATACATAGTTGTCGAGTAACCACAATTGTATGACCATACTAGTTATGTAGGACACACCACCATACTCAAGTAGGTATTATTAGAGGTTTCCATACCAAACTCTTTGTTGAAGGGTAGGGCCATTTTCCAACTAGGAAGATGTGTGGGGGACTGCTATGTCCATGGTTGGAGGAAAAGTGCTTGGGTAATGCTCTCCCTCTTGCAGTCGACAATCGAGGCTTATGGAATAGAAGAACTGTGATCTAGTTGAGGACACCTTGACCATTGAACTCTTGTAAGTTATGAATTTGTCTATGAACATGATCATGAATCAATTGTAATCAATGCTTGAAAAGATGAGTTGCATCTACCTAGAATTATGTAATGTTATTTCATTTATGCATTGATATGTGGAAGATATTTATGCAATGTAAAATTATGTTATTGAAACAATTATATTATTGAAAAGGAAAAATTTCATTTTCTATTTTTGGAAACTCATGTTATTCACTTTCTAAGTTAAAACATAGGTGAAAATTGTTGAGTAAACATTAGGTATGTTATAGCATTGAGCTAAGTGTGTGAGCATGGTAAAATAATCTATAGTTAAATATTTGAGTCTAAAACTTACTTGTCCCTTTTCTCTCTTTCCTTTTTTATTTTCCCAATTGCTAATTTTATATTTTATCATACTCCAAAAAATATTTACAAAGTGAGGGTTGACCATGATAGTTTGTGTAGCATCATAAATTGTGACCTTTGACAATTTCACACTATGTTTTTCTCCCCCTAAATGATTGAACCTAACTAAGCACCGAATCCCTTAAATTATGCATTTGGGGACCCATTTTTACCATTTCCTAAGAAATTGTAAACATTGAACAAATGCATCCAATTGATATTTTTCCCTCAACAGTTAATATTCTAGAAAATAGGGCCAAGACCCATACACCCTAGGGCGTATGTGTCCCCCTATTTTTTGGGGGACCAATTTTGGATATGTCTATGCTGATATTTTAACATTGGGATTTAATTTTCAAGAAATTAGAGAAATATCTATAAATACCTAGTCTTTTCACCATTCAAAACTAGAAGGAAAATTTATGATCAATAGCACTATTAAGCAATTCAAGAGAAACATTTTAGAGCTTTATTGCAAAAATTCAAGATCCTAACACCATTTCAAATCTTATGTGAGTTAATATGTGTTTATGTTATCATTGTTTGTGAAGGCTAACCATTGTTGTAGGTCTCCAAGCAATTCGAGCAATCAAACAAGAAAGATCTAATACCTTGAAGTGATGTGCATAACTTGAGTCCTACAAGGAAGCCATTGAAGGTTGGTGAGTTGTAGCACTTTGTGGATTCATCATTCCTCCTTATCATTCATCCTTTGTTATCATTGAAATTTCTATTGTGGAAGCGAAACACTAACATGGGGTTTGACCAAGACAAGCCCCTAAATGGCATAACATTTCTTCTCTTTGTGAATGTGTAGATTTCAGGTTTAGAGAGGATTGAAGGAATCTTAAAGATAATTTTTTCATTGTTGCATTTGAAGCCCTACATCTTATCAACTCACAAAAACTCACCTACAAAATTATCTGACAATGATTCAACAACTTTGCAAGAAAAAATGAAGACCTTAGATCTAACATTCGAGGATTGCAAAAATTTGAGCATAATACCCCTACAAGGACTGGGATTCCCTAGGGCACCTATGCCATCCTACAATGGCTGAAACCATTTTTTTTGGATAGGTACACAATCCTTTGCACTTCCCAAATCTGCCTGAAATTCACTGTTTCAATTTATCAGTTGTCAGATTCTTGCAATTTTCATATTAGGGTATATAGTCTAATTAGGTTAGTGAAAGAAAATCAATTCCAATCCATTCCAAGACTCAATGATATGTAGATCCAAGTCTAATTGGATCACCTTCATCATTGAAAGTTATTCTAAACACCTTGTTGATCTCCATCTTAATGAAACCCTAGAAAGAGTTCTTGAATCTTATTGTTCTAAGAATTTAGAGTTAGGACCACCTTTTTTATGTTTAATTTTGGTGAACTTGACATTTTGACATAATAAACCTTCTAAAATTTTACCCTAGATCTAGTTTTTTCATTATTCATTCAAGGTTTTATTTTTGTATCATAAAAGACACAAAAATTCAAAGAATTGCATATCATATTGCATCATAGCTAGTAATAGGCTTTGTCTCAGTCATCTTAGATCAAATCTACATTCAAATTGCATTCATTAGGTTTGAAATTGTTCATTGCATCCATTTAGCATCTTTCATTTAGGTTAAAAAAGTGTAAAAAGTGCATGGTTTAGTTTCAAAATTGCATCAAAATCATCATTTTTAGATTTTGGCATTCTAGAATTAGTCAATTATTGCATCCAAGCTCTAAAAATTACATTCAAATTTGTCAAAACATTTTCAATATTGTTGCACACTTGTATGTTGAATCACATTAGCATAAGTTCAACAAATTTTGGAAGAATAAATTTGTTAAACCTATTTGTAAGCAGACCTAGAATCCTTTAGCAGTGGCTTACACGGTGAAACTTTGAAATTTAAGACATCTTGTCTAGGACTCAGAAGCCCTTGGGCACCTCTTTCTTGCTACTGGTGGCTCAAAAAAAAAATTGCACAGATCTTTGTCTCTGTATTTTTGGTCTATTTTTGCCTGCTAATTTCTGATTTGAAATTTTGAAAAGCCTCTATTGCATGTCTAAGAAAGGTGTTAGTTTCCTTAATTTGTAGCAAATATGGGAAAATTTGTTTCATTTTAGTAGGAAAATTGTTTACATCATACATTCTTGTTGCAAAAATATTTTTTGTTCATAATTCATTTTCTATTGTCAAATCTTGTTAAACATTTCAAAGAATTTTTGTTACAAGCATGTCACAATGAGTTTATTTCCCCTATTTTTATTGTTTTCCATTTATCCCTCTCCCACTATCTCTCTTATGTGTGAGGTTATCTTGGTGAAAGATAATATAATATTTGACAATCATGACAATCATGTTTGTTCTTCTCTCAATATCTATCATATTTGTGAAGAAGGTATCTTGGGTTAGAAGATACAATCAATGAGCATCATGAGAATCTTGTTTTTCTCTCTCCCTAGGTACCTCTCCTGCTTGGGAAGATATTGCTGGAGAAGAGGCTGAAATCATTGATACATTTATAGATTGCATAAATTAAGATGCTAAGGTGACATTAGATCCCCCTCAATAGAATATCATCAACAAGAAGTTAAATCCATTGAGGTTATGAATACACAAGGGGCTATTAGATCTCCTCTCATTATTGGACCTCCTAAAACTCCTTTTAGACCTCATAAAAATCCTTTAATTATTGGACCTCCTAAACTTCATGGCCATATCTTAAGCTTTGCAAAACAACTTACTAGTAATCATGTGATGAAGCAACCAAGTTGTCATATTGTTGCTCACACATATAATGCTAGGAATAATAAGCAACCAAAAAAAAATCCAACATCCATTCCATTACCTCAACCATATCTCCTAGCCGCACCTAACATTATGTATCATAGTGGTAATTAATTTGATCTTGTCAAACAACTTTGTAACACTCCTACTAAGATATCCTTGTGGGATTTGATTCAAACATCACCTATTTATCATGGTATGCTTCAAAATGCTTTGAAATTTTTTTTTATCCCTCCTAGTGTGCAACCAACCAATGTAGCAACCTTAATTAAGGGTATGAATTCAGGTAATATAGATATTGTCTTTCATCAAAATGAATTACCCCCCTTGGAAAG
Organism: Sequoia sempervirens; assembly: GCA_007258455.2. Classification (NCBI taxonomy): domain Eukaryota; kingdom Viridiplantae; phylum Streptophyta; class Pinopsida; order Cupressales; family Cupressaceae; genus Sequoia; species Sequoia sempervirens. The sequence continues at coordinate 444,063,576 of VDFB02000017.1, read as the reverse complement.
GAAAAACTAAAATGATGCTTTGATGATATTGACTAGTATTAACAAGATTTGGATTAGGCGTACCTTTATTGATAATGGTTCAGGGATTAATTTTTGTAGTGTTAACGTTTTGGATAGGATTAGAGAAAACAAGACTAAAATTCAACCAGATGGGTTGTCTATCTATGGATTTGATAATATGGGAAGACAACCACTAGGTGTAATAATATTATTTGTCAAAGTTGATAAGGTTGTATTGAAAACTCCCATCCATGTCAATGCCCCATGATATTTCATATAATCTTCTTTTGGATAGACCGTAGATTCATGAAATGAAAGGAGTGCCTTCAATACTTTATCGTTTAATGAAATACACATGCCACAATAAGGTTTGCATGATAAAATTTGATCCTAAGTTTGAAAATTATTTACAAATTGAAAAAGGAATGACAAATCCTCTTAGCACATTGACACCAAGTACAAAAGTGCAACCTTTATAAATTAATGATGATCCTGATTGTCTTTCATCAGTGACAAATTTATTGGATGATGATTAGTGATTGTTAGATTTCACACCTACATTCATGGGGGAAAATAATATTACACAATCAAAATTGAGAAAAGAAAAAGAAGTCGCAATGGTATCAACACAATCTATCATTGAATCATCCATAACTACTAGCAAGGAGGAAAACACAAATTACACATCCACCTATGATGAAACTGATTATGAGAAACCACCTTGTTTGAAAGAAATGAAAGCCATTTATGGAAGAGGTTATAAAATTTTAAAACAATTGGGTTATAATGGAAAAGGATGTGGTATAAAAGAACAAAGTATTTGTGTCCCCATAGAGCGTAACATGCAAGAAACAACAAGAGGTCTTGGCTATTGAATAGTTTTAGTTGTTGCTCCTTGCCATGTGCTAGTTGCAATATCATAACATACTCACTACCATGCATGGGGGTATAAACTTGGCTTTATACAATCATATTTCATCTCACAAGGAGCATCATCATCCATTTTTGTTCATCTTTGTCCCTACGCTTGGGGGAAAGGAGTTATGTAGCCTTGTGTTAGGTGTGTTCCTTCTAGAAAGGGATCCCTCTTTATCTCCTTAAAATGTTAGTGTAGCAAGTACACTAACATTTTAAGGGGGGAAATATAGTCGCCCACTCATTGTTTGTATAAGAAACTATCCCTTCTTAGTGATGATAGCATGAATCTCCTAGGAAGTGTGACCTTGTCAATTAAAGTGTGGCCTTCTTGATCTATGCGAGTGTCTCCTTTTTGGTCATATTGGGATTGATTTCCTCTAAGTGTGTGACCTTTCTTGGCATATTACTTTCCCCTTGGTGGTAATGTTATGGCTAGTATTCTCTAAGGTGTGAGTCTTCTATTCCATGATTAGTCCTCTCTTGGTGGTGATGTCATGTGTGATATTCCATAAGGTGTGACCTTTCATGTATTGACGAAAGCCCCTTTGTTGTTTTGTAAATCACCTTTTGTGGTGGTGTTTTTATAACACCCCTTGAGGTTTTGGCCTCATCTTGTCATTGTTTATGTGCCTCCTTAGGCAAGTTCATGCCCCCTTGAGATGAGTTTTTTTCATCCCTTATGACATTAAACTTTGTGCACCCCCTGAGGTGAGTTTTGTTCATCCCTCATGATGTTAAACTTTGTGCACCTCCTAAGGTGAGTTTTATGCGCTCCCTAAAGCGAGATTTTACAAGATAGTTCATGGATTCAACATAATGGAGCTTATTGGGTCATGAACTTGAGCACCCCTCTTTTTAACATGGCCACCTAACATAACACAACTTTCTTGCCAATGGAGCTATTTGTTTCATGAGTGTCTAGAATAGTGCATCTTGCTAGCCTTGTGAAACCGATCATATTGCATGGATACCTAGCATAACATAACTTGCTAGCTAGTAGATATGTGTGGCCCATGAGTGATTTGGCATTAAAAAACTTGCCAATCCTCATTGGAGCATTCATTTATTCGATGGATGACGTTTGGTATTTGAGACAATTTAAGACTGAGGTCTCTTTGCCTTACTGACTCAAATCCATTTAGTACTAACCTTGTGTTTTAGTGTCTTTTGTGTGTGTATTGTTCATGTTTAAATTATTTTTGCATTGTGTTTGTGTTCATTTTGTTATCATATATATGTTATGTCATGTATTTTTGTCATGTATGTTTATCCATGTTGTCTTGCTACATATCATACATGTGTGTGATCCTTTGTGCTTATGTTGGTTTTGTAGACACTGAAAAATGTCTTAAATGATATCATACACTTGAATCAGGTATACTAACATCATTTTCTCTTGAAACTCATCCTCTTTTTTCTTAGTTAATTGAATTATCCTAGCTAATTAATTAATTGCATTATTTTCGTCTATTAACTTAATTCACCCACTTTCACGCTAACATTTCATCTCATTAAATTAAATAAATCAAACTATTTAATTTAATTCCCCAAGTCATCTTATTTAATTAAATAACCCTAAGTTATTTAATTAAATGTCATTTCACCTTTCCCACTTTCATTAAATCATTTAATTTAATGAAAATCCCTTTATTCCTCTAAAATCCCTTAATTGTATGGTTAAGACTTATTTAATTAACAATTAATCTAATTTTCCTCCAAAAGGGGAATATTCCCATGGAATATTCCTTACCCCCTTTTTGCATAATTAAAGCTTTGTTTTAATTTGCAAAATATCTTTTTTCCTCACTCATGAGAATATTCCAAAGAATATTCTCTCTCCTCCAATCATTTGAAAAAGGGATATTCTCACTTGGCTTCTTGAGCAACCTAAACTTGTGACTTCTTGAGAAAGTTACTTTGTGACCTATGTGTGTAGGTCAAAAGTGTGTTTTTTTGGACAATATGGGAACCCTTGATTAAACTATCAACTTTCATTCTCACCCGTTGATAATAATCCATGATCCATGCATCTTCTTTGTTTCATCCTTGACCATTGATTGATCTTTTTTATCTCAACCCTTCATTTCTCATTTGCTCTCCTATAAATAGAACACTATTTGGAGACAAATGGATCCATCTTTCAATTGCAAACTTATGTTGTTGAATTCTCTCACACTCACACTCATACTTTACTCACATTTAGCATATTTTAGTTCATTTTTAGTTGCATATTAGTTTTAAGCTTACATTAATGGCTTCCATGCATCCATCTTAGCTTGTTTATAAATTAGGGTTTGAATCTTTTAGCTTAAATATCACTTAGATTAGATTAGATTTTGCATACTTAAATCATTTTTAGCGTAAAATCATGTTAATTTAGCTTGCATCATGTTCAATTTAGCATAAATCATGTTTCAATCCACAAATCACAACAGTTTCATCAATTCTCTTGAATAGAATTGATTGAAATAGGATCACTGATCATGGGATTGGGAAAGGGTCATCGTTTCACATCAACACGACACCAATTCCAAAATGGGATAAGTTTCAAATGGGTTAGAGTATGCATTTAATTGTTTTCATAGTTTGTAGTGTTCAATTTAAATAAATGTTTTAGTTTAACTTTCAATTTGAATTATCTTGTTTAATATTGAGTATTAGTGGTTATGTTATGCTTCAATTAATCATGGATCAAGCGTAATCGGCCTCATACTAATATCCTTAATCAACATTTTGATGCTAGGAGGGAAAATCATCAATTTGATCAATTTCTATCTCGAATTTTGTTCGTTTTGACTTTTGCAGGAAATAGGGATGCCCAACTCAATTTCAATGACACCTTTGTAGGGCCTCGCCATAGAGCAACATTATTTCCATTTCAAACAATGACGCCTATTAAATGCATCAACATTGATTAAACAGATAGTGACGCTAATATAATATAGAGGTATCAAAGATTTACAAATGGCGGCGCCTGATCAAATTGCGATGCTATTGTGTTCTCTATTTTTTCTGCAGAGCGATGCCCTTATTCACCAGAGTGACACTATTGCAAATAGCAATGCCCAATTTGGGTAAGAAATTTTACGATCATTTTTTCAGCACGTGCTTTAATTTTCTCAATTCATCAGATTACTAACACACTTCTAACATAATTTTGGTTGTTAGACTAACAAGGTTTTGTAGGTTGGACAACATGGAGCTAAAGTGAAGAAAGCATTTTCATCTTAAAATTTTGTGATTGTAACAAGTGTTTGACATTTTGGGGCAATTATAACCCACTTTCTTATATTTTTTACTTTCTGCTCTAGGACCTCACTAAATTTCATTTGGGTTTAAAATGAACGCTCAATCAACACTAAAATTGAGCCCTCATTTCATCATCTTCTTTTGGGTTTAAAATTGAACAAGGCAACTTAACATTTTGTTTGGTGTATAAAATGAAGTCATCTTAGCTTTAGGGGTTGAAATTAATGAGTGTTTTTTGTCTTTTTATTTACATCTTTGTTATTGAATGTGTATGCAATTGTCTCGAGCCATTCGACAACCTTGAGAAACAAAAAAATTCCTTAACACTTTGTATAATCACCTACATCTTTCAATTTGGATTAAAACTGAACCCCTTGCTAGTGTAGGGAAAAGGCGTGGCATGTGTTCTCTCATTTTTCATATGAACAGGGATGATCAAACTACAAACGTACTTACTTGCTATTGTTTATCTTTAGAGGGCCTACCTCCCCACTTATAAAGGAGGGAACGACCCAAGCGGTAACGAGCTAAAGCCAAGTTCTTCAAAACTGCTATATAAATGTGTGGTTGCGATGAAAATTGCGATCAATGGGAAGTGGTATGTGATAGCTCTCCCCTAGTATATTTATGATGCAAAAATCCCTTGTTCTAAGGGTTGGGATACCTCTTGAGGGAGTTTATCATAGTATCCCCTAAACCCGATGCCCTTACTAGAAACCTTTGTGTAGAAGCCAAAATCCTTAAATACTTGTTGGTGCAAGAACAATCATTTTGAAGTTGCCCCACATTTTTACTACTCATTATTGAAATAGAAAAATCCTTAGGATCTTAGGATCTTCAGGATTTTGAGATTTGGTGGTCCCAAGAAATGTGTGCCATGGAGGGGAGCTAGTGTCTCCAAATCTCTAACTGTTCACAATGTCTTAGTGTTTGGAGAAATCTGAGTCGGGACTCAACAAGTATGGCCATTTCAAACCTAGGATTGTAAAAATGATTGTGAGTTAGTTTAATACATTGCTTGGTTCCAAAATGTTATAAACAAACATTTAGTATCTTCCTCAAATTTTCAAACACTTTAGCTCAAATATGGATATCTTTTCAAAAAGACTTGATATTACTGCTTGTCCTAAGGATTCTATCCTTAGAGATTTCTAAATATCTTGACTTATATCTCAATCCATATTTTCTAAAAAAAACATAGGAAATTATGGCTTCAACCTCATGATTCTCACAAAATGGACATTGTGAAAGTTATGATGTTTTGGATATAAACATTTAGTTTGAAAAACTTAATCAAGACAAGTGATTGTGGTAAAATAAATTCACTTAAGCAAGATAAATTGACAATTGAATCCCACATGAATATTTGGAGATCGATTGCTCCCATTGAACAACCTAATCTTGTAGGTGCTATCATTCAACCAAACTTTGAACTCATTAATGGAGAACAAACCAATCTCATTAATAGTTTGAGAAGCTTCACTTTTGAAACAAAAGAAACACCTACCCAGTGGAGA